>JAVQJS010147820.1:0-10731 GCA_036024795.1 Galaxias rostratus | reverse complement strand
TTCAGTCTTCAGCTAACTTAACATTTAAACTTTCTTGAAGTATAAAAACCCATGAAAATATTAAATAGTGTTATAGATTTCATTATTATTTTGAAATATATAATTTTATTAATTATGTTACTAAGTTGGAGAAAAAAAATCATACGTGTACAGTATAAGCAACAATCTGAAACGGTATCAGATTTAATAAAATGAACATGATTTAAAAGCTATTTTGAGCAAAAGATCTTTTATAAGTGTTTAAGATGTTCCCAATATAGGAAAGGCATACATTCTTAAGGACGGGTTTTCCAGGATAGGCAAGTATTACATTTTTTACTAAAGTTGGTTATGACACGTCTTCTCTGTTGTCGTGAGATGGGAGGTGGAATCGGATTACTTGTTTCAAAATACAAACTACACTTCTAGGAACATAACAATGCTTGGCTTCACCTGCATTATTTTGGAAAGAGTAGAACAACATCTATTGCACACGATTGCGATATACAGTTTATCCATAAATACTACTACTACTAAATCATCTTTACATGGATGGCATTAACATGGTAAGTCCTGCATATGCACATATATGCAAACTTAATTGTTTCTTCCTTATGTAGACCATTTCAAACATGGCATAAGAGGATCAAAAGTGACTAGTCCTGTTACTTTTTTCCCCATACTTTGGTCATTTAGGTCTTAAAGAATAAAATAAACCAGTCATTGCAAAAAGCTTATTTTTTCATGTGGAACTGGTGTCAGATGTCTAAGTGAAATGCATGGCTTCTAGTCTACTCCCATCACTCATGCAGTCCAAGTATATTTGAGTTTGTATTTTCACAGAGGACCATCCCAAGTGTCCCAGATAATCCATAAAGTCAATGGAATCCCATTGGCCCCTATAAAAAACACACAGGTCCAACCTCTAAGTGATAATGTGAGAACGCCTCGGGGGCAGGCAGATTAAGCATGTCCACAATGGGAAGTAAGTTTGGGTCCTGGGTCTGGAAGATAAAATGGGTCTGATGCCAGCTGCCATCTTTGATCTGAAAGACAAAGTTGTGTTGTCATAAAAAACGTGTGTATGAGTCAATAGATAATAAAATGTGTGAGTTGATCTACTCGGACACACCCAGCAGTCATCCCTGGGCACCAGGGGTTCCAGGAGGTCTCCTGCTTGAATTGTCTCGCCTCTCCAGGTCTTGAAGCGCACGGCCCAAGGGTGGGACGCAAGTGAGGGTCCTGCTGCCCACACAGGGCTGTTCAGACAGTGAACGGTAATGTGCTGTGTGGCCACAGAGCTCAGCAGGTGTAGGAAGTTCATCTGAATACGACCCACTCCCATCTCCAGCTGGAGGACAGTTAATGGCACATCAGCCATGTTGACAAAGATTCTCATCCTCCTATTTCATATGTTGCGGCATTTTGAAACTATGCTGGCTAACTGCATCAAAGGAACCCAGCCTAGACTGTCAACCTGACCTTTGCTGAATGTGAAAGGGCTAAGCCTGACCTTGGAGACGGTGATGGGTTTCAGGCAGGTCATTCCGCCATTGCTGAAGTCACATGTTACCTCAATGGTGTCAGCTGAGCAACCCAGATTTGGGTCAATCCAGTAAGTGCCTACAGAGAAACAGTTTAAGTTTGTTTTTATATAAGTGAATAGTAGATACATTATATATGGTGCAGACAGTAGGCTAGATACACTACTATGAGTTGGAGGGACAGAAAAGAGTGTTTCCCAGGGGATGCAAACACGTACAGTATTTCAAAGTATTCTTTATGGTGTGTTTTCTTTCTTGTGTTCCTTCCTCACCATCATTTTGCATGTGCTCGCAGTCTTGGAGGTCGCGGCAAATGCGGGCTGGGTTGTTTTGGGTTCCTAACGGGTTCTTCAAGCTGTAGATCAGAGTGCTGAGGTACTGGAGGGTCTTTAAGATTGCTAAGCCCTGGTCCAACATGAGCAGGTCCGTGACATGGTAACTCTGGAAGAAATATCCGTCAATAAGAAACCACATCTCCATTGGGATGCAGGAAACAGTATCCTCCAATTGTCACCTTCAGTGAGAAAATGATGGATGATAGTTAAACATCCATTCAATGTGTGTGTGGCTGTAAATTGTTTTCCTGCAACCCCTATCCTCTCGCACTATCGTGATTCATTCTCAGGGGGCCACTTCAATAGAAAAGGACTCACCTGTGACCTCAGTGTGGCATGAGAATCCATAAGGACTTGTAATGCAGCACCAAGGGCCTGCTTTCTCTACAAAAGAAAGTTCCAGGATACAAGATAAACGCCTCGGTACAAACAGATTTCTCACCTTTACCATATCTCTACAACAAAAAGAGGAAGATACTTACAAATGACGGAGCACTAGGAAGACCCTGAGTAGAAAGGAAAGAAGAAAATACATTACAATAAACCCCTTTACTTTCAACTATGTAAGAATTAACATTATAATCAATCAGATATTCAACATATTTACAAGAGGGCCTTGTTTACATGTGAGAAACTGACCATGCCCTGATTTATCCCTCCTATCCATATATCTGGTTTAATGGATGTTTTTAAATACATAAGGAACTTACCTGGGGTCCAGGTGGTCCACGAAGACCAGGAGGTCCCTGAAATTCCACACAAGATAAGATAGATGTTTTACACCCGCATTAATGTATCATTTATTCAGAGATCCACAGAGATAACCGGCTCATCTACCATTGGTCCTTGTATGCCCTGTTCAAGGGAATAGAAAAACAGGATTCAGAAGACAAATCATTTTCATGACAATCAACACAAAAGTAATAATAATAGTAATCTTGCAGTAATCTTGAATAATGTGACAACAAATATATAAAATATATAATGAATTTGATGTGCTTATGTTTGTTGTTATCTTTTCTTTTATAATTGTATTCTACTATTGTGTACCATGTGCAATTTCAATTGTTTTGTTGTTGATCTGTTACTTTGAATGTGTTGTAAACCTAAAAAAGCACTTTGTAGGAAAACAGCAAGCCATGCGAACGCAAAACTAAACAAGGAGGAGCACCATAGGAAATGAAAAGTGGTGTGGGTGTCTTTTCTAGTGTGTGCTTTCCGCCCGCCTTAAACGCCCGCTTTGTGCCTAAATCACACAGCTAAAGCCTCACTGCAAGGGAAATGGAGTCATCACAACAATATAACACACCGTCTCTCCCCGATTCCCTTTGTCACCTTGGGAACCCTAATGGACATGAAAAAGAGAGGCAATTACTCCATCCCTGTTGAATCAGGGCAAAAAGGATATCTAAAACGCTGCCTCAGACAGGATGAGGGTGATATGCAGGAAGTACGTACAGGATGGCCGTTGGGGCCAAAGGTGCCCATAGGACCCACAGCTCCACCTTTACCCTGCATTTACAGAAACTCTCAATGTGACATGATGAAACACTATGGAAGGGTACATCATCACAGCCAGTGATTTCACACCCTACAATAAAGGTCTCCTACCATCAAGCCATGTGGTCCTTTAGGACCTGGGGTCCCTGCCGGGCCCAAATCCCCTGAAGGTCCCTGTAAACACATGACAAAAGCATAGTAGACATAAATGAAGAAAAGTTGTCTGCTATTTGAAAAATACACAGGATACGGTGTCATAATATCCTTTATGCCATAATCCAAGATTATCACCATGGATTTTGGTTGAGAGCAGATTTACCATTTAAAGTGGGCAACTTCCATCCTGATTGTTTTGTAAAACTGATAATTTCATATGTCTCGTCTAGAACCTCTTCCAATCGCAATGTTAGCTCTACAAGGTATACAGTTGGCTGTGTGCTGGACCAGAGTAATATGTCTGAACTTCAGTTGGTTGTTGCAATCTCTGATGGGACTCTGACTTGTTTGCCATATCGGCCAGAATTTTTCAGCCTCAATCTTTCAGATGTATCCGAGTTGAGTGTATATAATATTTAGTTACTATACTACAAAATATGTTACATGTGTTATTAATGCGGCTTTATGGAAATGTTTTCTACAATCGTTCTACAGTTTGCACATTGTCATGTCTGGAAGAGGGAGAAACAAATAGCTGTTCAGATCAGTCCTCTTGAAGTCTCAATAATTAACACTAATTCTGTCTGCCTCCGGTTATGATGTCTGAAACAATGAAACAATGAAAATGTCTTTATGGCACAAGAAAGTGCATCACTATATTAGGAAGAGAATATCATAGTTGGAGAATAGTAGTTGATCAGGCTAGCTACATGCTGTGACCACATACATTGTGCATGTCTTCATTGCAAAGATTTGGTAAAATAATTACACATAGCCAAGAGTAGGGGTTCCCAAAACCAGAAACTACATACAACATCTTTAAAGAATCAGTTACTACTTATTTATATTTACTTATAGAGATATATAGTCTCACCAGTGTGATCTAGGTCCACCCTGGGGTCTCTTACTAGTAGTGCATGCCTGGAACACCTCCAAATGGGAGGCCTCCATGAGGCATTCTAATCAGATGTCCGTACCACCTCATCTGGCTCCATTTGACGCGAAGGAGCAACGGCTCTACTTCGAGCTCCCTCCGGTTGACTGAGCTCCTTATCCTATCCCTAAGGCTGAGCCCAGCCACCCTTCAGAGAAACACATTTCAGCCACTGCCTCAGTTTTTCCCTCACTTTTGAATAAGAACTGACTTTATGCCGAGTACGGTCACAACTCTTACTCTGAATGGCTTGTAGCGACGGCCACTGTACGCCATACTCCAGCTGCACCCCTCACAGGCCTCCATGGGGGGACCCGGTTGTGGGCCTTCGCCAAGTCCACAAACACATGGATGAGCAAACTCCCCTGACCGCCCCCCTGCCCCTCCCAATAGCCCCGCAAGGGTAAAGAGGTGGTTCACTGTTCCACGACCAGGACGGAATCATTGGATCCTATTCAATTCCTGGATCCGATGTTCCTGGACACAGGCTGAGAAGTGTGATACACCAATAATAGGAGCACACCCTCCGGTCCCCTTTTTATTTAATAAGGGAACCACCACCTCAGTCTGCCATTCTAATGGTACTGTCCCCAACCTCCTTATGACACCAAAAAGGCATGTCAACCAAGACAGCACGACAATATCTAGCGCCTTCAGCATCTCGGGGCAAATCACATCCACATCCGGTGCCTTACCGCTGATGAACTTCACTATTCTATACTATACACAACTACAATAATTATTCTTATATTCATAAATAATAATAATATTCAACTCTATTATTAAAATACATTTATTATATTTTTTGACAAATATGAAAAACTTTGAAGCTCACTGTTGCTACAGGATCAAAAGAAAAATCAAAAGGACCATACCTTTGGCCCGAACATCCCCAGAATCCCTGGAAAACCTTGTTTTCCGAAATCACCCTAAAGCAGTAAAACAGATAGGGAGAATTTATTGTTACTCTAGTTCAAGACAATCCTAGACAATTAGCCTTACAGCACATGTACTCTTGTATGGTCTTGGGAATCTAACAACTGTATACTCACAGGCTCTCCTTTGGTGCCCTTGTCACCATGTTTACCTGGAAATCCCATCCCACCAATGAAGCCCCTTCTGCCTGACAGTCCAGCTTGGCCTGGTTGACCCCTCTCACCCTGCAAACACAAGAACAACGACTATAGATACGTGAATTTAGGGGGGAAACCATATATAGGATCATAGCTTCTATATACTGTATACCCAATACACAAAATAAAATTCTCAAAATGAAATGCATAAATAGTAAATTGATGAAAGAGGTTTGCTTTTCCACCTTAGGTCCAAAGGAGCCTTGACTTCCTGGTAGCCCTGGTGAACCAGTTTTCCCACGCTGGCCAGGGTTCCCGATGATACCATTCTCCCCATTCTCTCCTTGCCCTCCCTATCAAGCTCACAGATGTAGATTATCAACAGATACGTCTGATGTTGCACTACTAATTGAGCCCCACTGACGGTGTTCTCACCATAAGTCCTCTGTCACCATCTTTCCCCGCAAGTCCATCCATTCCAGGCTGGCCTCCCAGACCCTGTCTGCCCACCACCCCATCTGGCCCAGGAAGACCCACTGGGCCCTTGGAAATAAAAATACATATTTGAGTATGAAAACAATATTTCAGATAGAAAATTACTTTTCAGACTGGAGTGCCACACGTAAGAAAAACAAGCAACTTACTGTGGGACCTTGAGTTCCCAGCTCGCCTCTCAGCCCCTGTTTGCCTTTTTGACCCTGAAATGGAGAGATAAAAAGTTATAATTTAAAAAGATTATTTGATAAGGTTTTAGTTAAATAATCTGAACATGCAGCCATCATTGTGTGTCTTTACCTGATCTCCTCTGTATCCTTTCAGTCCACATTGTCCTGTTGGTCCGGAGTGCCCCTTGAAGAAGCACAGACTTAGTATTATTAATTACTATGTCAACCATTCGTTTGTATGTACCATATGTTTGATGATATGAGGGATGGTCTGCAGATATATACATGAAGTCCAGTTGAACCAGCGTTCCCCCTTGGTCCATCAACACCTGGCGGGCCCTAATTATGGAAAAAAGATTTACAAAAGATGATGAGAAACTAATGGTAGTTCACTTGGTATGGTTAACATAGAAATTAACGGACAGTAAAAAAAATTACCGTGGATCCCATTTCAATATCCATAATAAGCATGACAGAATAATTGAATGTCACATATCATATAACTTACAACATATCCCAGGTCCCCAACCTCTCCTTGGACTCCCCTTTGTCCAGGCTCACCCTGGAGACAGGCAGACATAAAGCACAAGGGAACACCCCACACCTACTCCAAATTGAAACAGCTATGAGGGCCTTCACTCACTTGGTCACCTTGTGGCCCCAGAGGCCCACCCACCTTGCTGTCTCCACCCTGTTCGCCCTACAAAAAACATGGTCCTTCATAAACATCTATTTTGGCTTACAAAGAATCACAAAACAGATGAAAAAGAAAATCCACAAAACTTAGAAACAGAGCTTCATTAAAGAAAGTGTGCTAAGATAACTTTACTACAGCATGAATGGACTGTCACCAAAGAAATTGTGGAGTTAGGAATGAAGTGGAGATGCTTGTAGCGATTCGTTGTATTTGCTGAGGAAAAAGGGACCGGAAAAGGCATCCAGCAGATGAAAAAGCAAGAGGAGTAACAGAATATTGATAATTATTTTAAGAACTTTGCATAACACAGTAAACAAATATGTACAGGCTGTATGGCTAACCAAAATGAAAGGTTATTGATCTTCTGAACAGCTCCAAAATGTATGGCTAATTTGCTACAATTGGGAACATTTCTTGAGTGTTAACTAGAAGCCCAATGGTGCGTTTGGGCAATTAGACATAACCTTTTATTTCGAGAATAATTCCCCAAGCAGCCCCTTACACTGAGTAATGAGACCCATCAATCTGCGGTGTCATCATGACAAACTAAGGCCATTATGTCAAGACCCTCCTAGACATTCCGGCTGTACAATCACCAAAACATCCAATACTAAATCTCTGATGACCATTAGTATGGATGCCGTCATTATTAGGTAGAGAGCTATGAAGGACTATGGGTAGTATACCTTTTCACCTTTTAGCCCTGTAGGTCCCAGTAGTCCCTGCTGTCCTTGATGGCCCTTTGTGTGTGAACATTAGAGGTTGTATTCAGTAACACAGAACCACAAGATCACAATATCAAATGTCACATGAACCTTATTTGCTAGTGTGCTGCATTTATTATCTCGCTGAATAAGGATGATAATCTATATATGTGTCGATAACAGTGTTCTGTCACTACAGTTAAAGGCAAAGTTAGGTTAAAAAAAAAGAATCAGAAAGAATAAACCAGATAAAACTGGGTATAGTTATTAATTGGATGGAATAATACCTCATATCCTGGTATTCCCGAATCCCCTTGTACACCTATTCTTCCATGGGCACCCTATGAACAAACATACACCATTTGCTTACTACAAGCTTGATATATAAAAATATATAAAGTTATATATATAAAGTTGCAGCACCTCGCCCCAAATGGCAGACCGGGTGATGGTTCCCACTTTTATGAGTTTGCCCATCCGGTCTACATGTGTTTTATGGACTTTGTGAAGCCTAAGACTGTGTTCCCTGGGGAGTTATGTGAGGGTACTGCAGGTGTATGGGTTACCGGGGCCACTGCTACGAGCCATCCAGTCCTTGTATAACCGGAGTGAGAGTTGTGTCCGTACCACTAGGCCAATGATTCCTCTCAATCCCTTTGGTCCCTCAAAACCTGCCTCTCCCTGCTCTCCAATTGGGCCGGTTTCTCCCAAGTGTCCTTGGTGACCTTTGCTGCCCTGGAGAAAGGTCATTTTGACGCAAGTATGCAACAAAAGCAAGATTTCTGTGAGAGTGTACTGAACAGTTGTATGGTAAGTGCCTCTATTTAAACATTCTTTACCAAATGTATTTGGAAAATTAACATGGGGCTAAAGACCTGTATTTATCAATTATAATGGCACAAAGACATTTTAAGTGACTTTTTTGAATGAGGAAATAACTTTTAGAAAGAAATGAGTGGCCATGGTGATGCTTAGAACCGACCTTTTCCCCTTGATTTCCTCTTTCGCCAATGTTCCCATGTTTGCCCTCTTTACCCTGGCAACAAACGAGATACACAAGTGTGTATGTTTGGCTTTACATTAGATCGTTCAAATGTATGTTGATAGAATGACCACAATCTGTGTATGAGTTGAATTCAGGGATGCTTACCCTAACACCCACTAATCCGGATGGCCCACGACGGCCTTCATTTCCCCTCAGTCCAACCTGGCCCCTCGTTCCTTTGGGACCCTCTAGGCCAGTATCCCCCTTTACTCCCTTAGGAGGAGAAAGACACAAGCGCAACATTTGGTCCTCGCTCAGTTGGTAGCACTTGTCCCTCACCAGTTTGATTATCAGGTGTACCACTAGAGAGTAGGAGGGGAGTGACCAGTGACTTGACCTGTAATAATCCCACATTTCTTTTTAATAATTACATTTTAAATGATATCAATGTTGTGATTTTTGTTTGAAAGCATAACACATAATATTTCAACAAAGGAGTATAACCCAACTGATTTGAGGTGATTTAATTATCACAGTGAGTAAATCGGCACAGTCGTAACTACATAACTATGGCGAACTAAACATTTATCTTCATGTCTTTATGGACTTCTCTTCTAATCATACATCGTTTTATGCCTAGCTATCACGTGATAATTAAACGAACGACTGAGACCTAAAGATCCAGTGGAGGGGCAAACTATTAATTTCTGTTACCTGACTGCTGAAATCATTAACCTGTGATTTGAGTGCAACTGTTGTTGCGCATGCGCAACCAAAATGAACGAATCACAAAGACTACTTCATAGTCCCGAGTAATGTGAAAGATTCGTTGGAATGGAATGAATACTTAATTATAGAGAATAATAATAAGAAGAATAACCGCACACAATAATCAGGGTAACAATGTGTGTCTCACGAAACTAGAAGGTTCCCATCAGTTGGCATATACTGCAGATCAGATGTTATATATTCAATAATAATTATTAGGGCTGTCAATTGTTAAGTCGTTATCAACGCAATATTTTTAGATGCCACTCATTGTACTGAAGCTGTCAACGCAGTCGCAAATCAGATAGAAACTAGCAAACAATGGAAAAAGAAAAGGGTATTTTTGATTGGCTACTACTACAAACCCCGCTAAATAGGTCTGCCAAGTTATCAGGTACTGTCGATTAAATTGAGTTACCACTAGTCTTAAATGTCTTTTGCTAGTCAATCACGCAGATAGTGAACAGTTAGAACAAGTCCCGTTACCGAGTAAACTCCGAAACATCTAGATTTGAGGTTGGATTCAATTACATTCTTTTTTTTCTTTTTTTAAAATAAGTTTGGGTGAGCATTGGATGAACTAATGAAGCATTTAGCTGACGGATGCACCTGTTATACAATGAAAAAACGAATGTTTTTCGTCAGAATGCTGGACTTCAGCAAACCAGTTGCTTCCGCATGCAAGTGAACGCCTGCGCGAGCCGAGCTCATTTACCTCAGTGCCGAACCTGCTTTAAATTTAAATTGCGTTTCTGGAATATTTTGTGTTGTTAATTAATCGATGTACCAATAATAAATACTGTACATTGGCAGAAAGAGAACTTTTTTTTTCCCAATGTAGGACTGTCAAAAACAGTTGAAATGTCAAAATGGGTTTTGTTATCCATTTATGGCGAGATGTTTCTCAGATTTGTTTTATTATTAATCTGCGATTGAATACTGACACCCATGTGATTTTAAAATCATAATAATAAATTTTGGTGTGAAACCATAACTATAAACTGCTCTAATTCTCAAGATTCAATGCATTCCTGTGATGTAAGATATGCTCCTCCCTCTGAAAATCTTTGAGAATCTGAAAGCTGTTTCTGCAGTACCTTGTCTCCAGGCTCAGTCATTGGGACTAAGAGTCTGTATTTCTGTCACAGGGATGGCTGCCTATTTTCCACTGACACAAAAATAACTCTAAATCCCAAAGATCTCTTGACTGTCTCTTATCATTGACCTGGTCCTTGCTAATGGGGTGCATATTGATACAGCTTAATAGATTAACCGTCCATCCATCCATCCATTGTCAGAACCGCTTATCCTATGCAGGGTCGCGGGGGGGCTGGAGCCTATCCCAGCTGACTTAGGGCGAGAGGCGGGGTACACCCTGGACAGATCGCCAA
>JAVQJS010147796.1:0-13551 GCA_036024795.1 Galaxias rostratus | reverse complement strand
GGAGGCATTTCTTGGGAGGGTCGAACAGCCCTCCATGTGCTAGCCAGAGGTACCCTTACTGCCATTAGGTACCGGGATGAGATCCTCAGACCCATTGTGAGGCCATATGCTGGTGCAGTGGGCCCTGGGTTCCTTCTGATGCATGACAATGCTAGGCCTCATGTGGCTGAAGTGTGTCAGCAGTTCCTGCATGATGAGGGTATTGATGTGATGGACTGGCCTGCCCGTTCCCCAGACCTTAACCCAATTGAGTACATCTGGGACACCATGTCTCGTTCCATTCACCAACGCCATGTCGCACCACAGACTGTCCAGGAGTTGCCTGATGCTCTGATCCAGGTGTGGGATGAGATCCCTCAGGAGAGCATCTGTCATCTCATAAGGAGCACGCCCAGGCGGTGTAGGGAGTGCATACAGGTACGTGGAGGGCACACACACTACTGAGACTCATTTTGACTCATCTTGAGGAATCTCCATAGCCTGTGATTTGATTTTTCACTTTGATTTTGTGCAAAATTTTGAAACCACACCTCCATGGGATTAGGATTTTGATTTCATTAATCATTCTTATACTGTCTTATTCACAAGGCATTCCACTATGCAATAAATAAATGAAATATATCATTCGATGAGATCTAGGATGTGTTGTGTGGGTGTTCCCTTTAGTTTTTTGAGCAGTGTATATTTATATATAAATTGTTTATCGATTGCTTTGTCCCCGTAAGATCACGGACAGGGGTTTACTTCAAGATGTATAAAAGTTTGACTTTCAAAAATCATCAGAACAGCCACCTTGAGGACAAGAACTATTTCGTGCTCGTTTGAGAAAGAAAACAGATAATTGCGACAAAGTTTTGCATCTGCTACCACCACAGACAAGTTTTGAAATGACAAAATTAAGTTATTACCAGTAGATCTGTGGACAGCTGGAATCTGTGATTTAATGATTTATTCTTAAACCAGTCAATCGATCATTTAATATAAAAAAAACATGTCTTTTTTATTTAACTGCTCAAAGTTGATTTTTTTTGTATGTAACAACAAAACATATGCTCTTCGGAAGCTAAATGCAAATTGGCAAGAGATCTGTAGATATGTACAATTTTGTGAAGTTAAGCATTATGTGATCGACAAAACGTTATATATGTGTTGATTTAAACTGTTTCAAAATGGTACAACGCACGGTTGTCTTCGGCGCTGCATGAAAACAGCTGCCGTTGACTACACTGTAGCTGTTGGGTTTGCCTTGCATATAATCTAGCACCAATAAGCAACTCTGTCTACAAACAGGGTCTGAACTGCAATCCACCTGTGCTGCAGGGGCTGGTTTTGTGCTCTAATAAAGGCAACACATTACATTGCATTAGCTTAGGCAAATCCATTTTACTGTTATCGGAAAGTTATGTATCATACATCGTGTGATTGCATGATGCCATAACATATTGTTTTTGGAAAGTGATATTGTTATGTGATTGTATAATGCATTTGTGAGATAATGCATTTCAAGATAGCCTAATAATAATTACATTAATGCTCGTAGATTATATTTTCCCATATTTTTTTTATGGTGTATTTTGCTGCAGTATCTCAAAAGATGCGGAGACCTTCTAACTTTGTGCAACACCGTTTGACTAGAAACTGACATTACATATAACCACAATGGCAAGCACAAAGGGAAAGATAGTTATCCATAAAGCTTGAAACATCCTCAAAATAGTGTACAATGGAGCTCTCCATAGCTCAACGTCAAGGACAGTTATTCACCTGCACTTGGGCTAATTGTAAGACACTGTACACTCATTAGATAATTACATAGAACAGAGATTACAGATTGAAAATGTGTGATGTTTCACAACACACTACCTTCTATTATCCTGAGGCTGCTTGCTGCTGGGTTGCTTTTTTGTTTGTATGTGCTCCAGCATGAGGTCTCGCTTAGCAATGTTCTCTTGGTGAATGATTCCAGCCAGGTCCAGCATTTGTTATAATTAATAACAATAAATCATTGGATTTTGGTTTTAGCGCTTGTCTCGAGACTAAGAGAGCTTTAAAAATTGTAGTGTTACCAATTGGCAAACACAGACAGACAGTTGGACTGCTAACCACTGAGCCACTGTGCTTCCAGTTTTATAGAATAGGTTGACTAAGGTGGAGTAGGCCTACTGTCTGGCTATTAGGTCAAGGACATCCACCCCCACCTACCTTGGTTTTGTTTTAGAAGTGTGTGCCAGCGACAATCAATCTGTGCTACTTTAATGTATGCATCTTGTTTGCCTTCAACTGCAGTAACAATGCATATTGTTATGTGTTGCAAGGCAAACAACACGCAAAACTAAAAAGAAGTGAAGACAGGCTTTTCACACCGGGAATCTAAGCAGTCAAAATTATGTCACGGTGGTTCTAGGTCAAACTTTAAATATTTGAGTCCGATTGGTAGGAGAACCCAGGGTAGACCCAGAACATGCTAACGAGATTATTACCTCGTCTGGCCTGGGAACGCCTCGGATCCTCCAGGAGGATCTAGGAAGCGTTGCTGGGGAAAGGGATGGCTAAGAGCAAAGTACATGTTCGATCTGTATTGTTGAGGCGCTCATTGTTCAGTCTTGTTAGATATAAACTTATCTGAATAAGCTATTTATTAACTATAAACTTATTAAAGTTTTGAAGAATTTTGTGACTGTAACCCAGGAGTTATTGCTAAAAAGGTCCAAAGAGATCCATAGAGAATGAATGCAAAGGAGGGTGAAAACGCCATTTTACATATGAACATTTTCAGAATCACACAGAAATTTAATTAATAGATTAGTGGAACAGTCTTCATTGTTTGATTTTTTTATTTATGTTGAATTCGTTTTAGTTATCTGTGTAATCATTTCCTAGGTGTTGGCAAGGCTATGACAAGCCCTGCGTTCTTCTTGTCACTGGCAACTACATACAGTATATACACTTTCATAAATATTAGAATAACCTCACCATCAATCTATCTTCCTTGCACCTTGATTTTTCAGATTGGAGCAGGGTTTGTCAATGCGTGAGAAAAAGGCTCCTCCTCGTCTATTCTGTGACATCTGCGACTGCTTTGACCTCCATGACACAGAGGACTGCCCCACGCAGGCGCAGAGCCCCGACTCCATGCCTCACACAACCTATCGGGGCAACCCATCTTGTCAGCGGCCCTACTGTGACATCTGTGAGGCATTTGGACACTCCACAGAGTCATGCAATGATGACCAGACCTTCTAGAACCTTCTAGACCAGTGATTCTTATCTGGTGGGTGACCAAAAAGTTGGTTGCAGACACATTCAGATTTGGTAGTGGAGGATTTTGTCAAAAAAAATATTTTATTACTTTACTAAATTTTATGAATAGAAAAACCAACTCTTTAATTGAATGATGAAGTAACAATAATTCAATGATAAAAACAGAATGTATTTTATAATTTAGTCATTGCTACAGATCTACTTTAAGCCACATGAACAAAAAACCAAGGTGACTGGTGGCAAAAGGACTATAATATATTTATTATTATATATGAACTTTCTAGTCAGCTACATTTAATTACTTAAAATGTCTAGAGAAAACACATCCCCAATTTTCTGATCGGCTTCCCTAAATTGAAGTTTTAAGTTTTTTTGTGTGTTGATAAATATTGGCACACAGAGATATTTAATTTGATATGCTCACATTTAGATGTAAACCGGTTCATTTTGATATATTACAGATTGTTATTTGTTTTGAGTGTCAAGAAAGGGCGGAATTCCATTGCATTTTATCAGTAGCAGTTCCTGAGGGGGACACCAAAATTAGTGCTGATACCCAGCGCCAATCTTATTATACTCTAAATGTATTTTGAGTCACCATAACTACTACTGAATAACTCAAACTGAGTTAACTGAATTGCTCTCTAAGCTTCCAAAATTACACAATTGGTCTGAGCATTAACATTTACCTTCGTATTTAAAAAACTAAATTGGATATTTATAGTCATTTAATGTATGCCACTGGAATAAGCTGTCTGCTAGAGCTTTAGAATAACCAACAAACGAAACTACTACAATTAACAGCCTGAATATCCACCACGCCATATTATTCTACCCCCCCCAAAAAAGTGTTCAGACCGTGTCTTTTGGTATAACCTCTGTCTTTCTTCCTATGAGCATGGTTTGAATTTGATAAAAATGGGTCCCGAGTCAATGACCACAGATGATGTGGGTCCCAGGACCACACCAGTTGAGGACCATTGTTTTAGACCAATGTCTGGCTCTCGTGCCCAGTGTAAAACCTTTATCAAGTATACAGTTTCTTGTCCTCTCTCACTTTTTTTTCTTCTACTTTCCCCTTTGCGTCTGTATCGCCCTCCCACACTCTGTCCTACTTTGTCCTCATTTATCTAATAATACCTGTAAAGATAGGAAATGTCCACCATATCTATTTTTTTACCATATTTATGGAAATCACAATGCTACAATTTGTGCTTGTATACAGAATTGCACCTATTACAACTTCTGTTAAGCTGAATTTACATTAAATTGTTGCAATATAGTGTGATGGATGCATGCCTTTTTGTTATTTATTAATATATATTTCTTATATATAGCACAGATGTGAGACATTGGTTCCTTATTGAACTAAAATTGTACAGCACCAGTCAAATGTTTTGACACACTTTCAAATTCACTTTGAATGGCAAAGTTTGTCCAAGCTTTTGACTGGTACTGTATGTGATCATGTGACAGTAAATAAACCTGTTGTGTACAAGACGTTTTAGCGTCAAGACTTGCACATCTCTTGTACATTCTTAGTTTGCTGTACATTACATTGTTGACTTTGGAGGATCCTCTAATCACCCTTTTATTTCTGTCTAGTTATGAACACTTGCCGTATACATAAATATATCCTGCTACTAACTATTCACCCTGTGAAATAAGCTATAATATAGCACTACTAGATTTAATACTATTACGCTAGATAACTAAAAACTTAAGTGAACAACTAAAAATAAAAAAAGGTTAATCAGGTTACTCCCATTTTCGTTTGTAAATGATGTGTATATTTCTACTAATTCGAACTGTAATTTGAAGATTGTATTAGAATTGTGATCATAAGCACATTTTTGGATCATTTTGAATCTACTGCCCTAGTTGACAGAGCATACTGAATCTACTGCCCTAACGATATGTGACTTACCAATTACATGGATGTCTGTAACTATATGTCAAAATGTGTCTGATAAATGTGCATATAGTGCTATGAAAGTACTATAATATGTGTACTTCATATTTCTGATAGAAGATTTACTGTTAAATACATTTGTTGTGAAACCCGCTATGTAAGGAATGTCTTACTAGTGCACCGTTGTTTTATGCTAGACTTACAGATGGTATTTCTAAATGGCATATAAAAAGATTTTTAGCTATGAAATAAATCTTTAGAAACTACCTATTAATTCCATATTGTAATACGTCATTGCTGTAAATGTGTTGAATCCTCTAAAAATGTTAATACTAACTCTATGAAACAAATACTTCCATGTTCTTTCCTTTCTATATTAGTTGAATTGTTCTTGTCTAGAGCAGAGCCTACCCTTGCAGACAGACCTTAACCACTTCCCTACAATTTAGCTAACAACCTGTTTTAAATGTTGCAAGACAGTGAATACTGGTGCTGCTCATGATTCATTCATCCGCCAGATCCATTTACCCCTGACAGGATGGGGAAGCAGAAATAGGACACTTTATATTTTATGAGCTCTTAGCTAACAAACACATGAATGGATTAAGTAATGTCGATCAGTAACCGACTTCAAACAGCTGGTCCAACTCGTGTTTAAACTGCAAAATATAGGTTAAAAAATGTTTTGTGACTTTTTATTAATAAAACAAATACATTGACACTATAAAAAACCAAGCACTACTGATGGAATAAATAAGTCAAACCAAACCATACATCTGTACAGAATAATTCTAAATTGAAACAACATGGTCCCAAGAAAAGAAACAATGAATGTTCAAACATTTGTGTTATCTCACAGCTCTCTTTAACACAGTTATGAGTTAAACAAAGAGGCTCGGTCAGGTGAAAGCTACAACGCGAGTGAGATTTTTTTGTTTAACTGAGTGTATATAATGCTGTTAATAACACTTAATGCCAATACATAGCATCTTGAGTACCAGCACGGCTGGACTGAGAATGAGGTATATACTAATCCATCATCTGCCTGCATAGACAACTTTCAGTCCTCGATATTTCATTCCTCTACATCCATTAACTGATTGTTATTATTACGTATTTTTTTTTCATCTAATCAAGTAATGCTGTGACGTGACCGGTCTTACTCTTGCAATGAAAAGTAGTTGGTTTAGCTAAATTGTAATTGATTTGATTAATCATCCACAAGATAATACGTGTACAACAAAAACAGCTTTGGAGTTGGACATTGACGTTACCATAGTGTAGAAAAGCTGCTTTGAAGCTCAAGTAAACTGCATGTTGATGTCAACATTAGGTCTAGACAAATAGAAGATCTTGATGTGAGGACGTATAAACTCTGCACCTTAACTGAGGATTAGAACCGATGCTTGAGCTGCAAGAAGTCTTATAGGTCAAAGGTTACACACCAAACGTGTACAGAGGGTCAGAAATGCAAGTCCTTGAGATAGGATCTCTAAAAACCCTTCCAACCAACCATTGGGATTATTCTGTTACTTGGCTAGCCAAAATTATTACACTATCAGTAGCATGTTGCCTAAAAGCAAGGCAGACCTGGTTGGCCTCTGCTTTTCAAGGTGTTGCTCTCAGGTTGACAGAATGTCTCAAATGGTGTTTGTTCTTGAAAAGCACATTATAACTGGAACTGTTGGTATTGTTCAAAGTAAACATTGAAATTAAGTATGTGCAATGCCAATAATTACTTAATAAACATATTAAGTCAAATTAAATATGGCACCGAGTATGCAGTAAAAACCTTTCACCTACCATGTCATGTGTGCTTTACCAAAGCAACACACCATCAGGCAAAGGGGAATGCATAACTCTGCGTAGTTCACATAAAAAAACTACAATCTAGCCAACTCTGCATGACACAAACCAGATTGCTTCTGCAG
Organism: Galaxias rostratus; assembly: GCA_036024795.1. Taxonomy (NCBI): domain Eukaryota; kingdom Metazoa; phylum Chordata; class Actinopteri; order Galaxiiformes; family Galaxiidae; genus Galaxias; species Galaxias rostratus. The sequence continues at coordinate 6,447 of JAVQJS010147796.1, read as the reverse complement.
AGGTATAAACCAGCCTTTAAACTTTAGCTACAAACCTGTGCCACTTACTACAGAACAAATTAACTTGACCAGTATCTGTGCATAATCCCACTACAAAAACAAATCAACAAAAAAAATGAGTAAAGGAACATTCATGGAGATAAGAAAAAACACTACAGCAGCAAAACTATTTGCGATCGGTTGTGAGATACCTTAACAGTGCATTGACCCTCCTGAGAAAAAAAATCTCAGCTCTACAACAAAACATTTTAATTTCCTCAAAAACACTGTGGAACACTAGTCGAATAGGAGGCAAATTAGGTTTGAAGTTGCCCATAGACACTAATCTGGCACAGCTCTAACCCTCCCCTTTCCTGAGCTAAATCTATTGGAGGAAACCTTGAAAGGAGGTTTCAGACCAGTGTCTAGGTTCAACGTTCTCTGTGTGAACGTAGCTTAGATCCCAGCGCCCAATCCCCAGTGTGTTTCGGTCACAAGTGGAGGTCAGGTTTCATCTTCAGTGCCGGGTTAGGCGCACAGGGTGAGACAGAGTATGGAGAGACAACATGTGAAGAACCAGAGAGAAGAAGTAAGTAGGGAGCAGTGAAGAGAGGTAACGTCCATTCTCCTTCTGTGTTTGAGGAGTGTTCGGGCAATTGCAATTGAGGCTGTAAAGGGTTAAAGTTAGGAGTGAAAAAGATGTTCATTTCCCCTTTTAGTACAAATTAAGCGAAGAGAGATGAAGAGAGTGGATGACTGATGGGACGTCCATTTCCCCCAAGGTGAACGGGGTCAATAGAGAGGTATAAGGAAGGAGAACTTGTAGCTGGTGGAGAGAAAATAGCTGATCTCAAATTTAACTCTCCTCGAAGTCCTGAGATGAAGAATCTGGTTTGCTCTTCTTGTTAGGCGGGGCATCATCCTCTTGATCCTAAAAAATAAAGCACAAAGACAACACACTGAACGCAGGAAATAGTAACGTTTAACCCTCCCATTGTCTCAAAATTATGAACATCCTTCGTCTTTGGGGTCAATTGACCCCAGTAATTTGAGCCTTTAGAAAATTATTAGCAGGCCAGCTCTTGCAGCTGGGCACCTATTGTAGTTGTACATATTACTATTAGGGGTCTAAGTGTAGTGGTAGAAGTCAAAAATGTTGGTCTTATCTTATTTGTCAACTTACTGTAAAGACCACTTACTGAGTAGTAAAAGCTATTATCCCTCACCACAACTATAATGTTGTGTGAACAGACGATGCTGTTTAGGTAAATACACTATTGTATCATTTTAATTGTGTTTGTTTATTATTATTATTATTATTATTAATAATAATAATAATAAAACTTTAATTGATAGGCGCCTCTCTAGACCTGAAGGTACATGGCATAGCATATTAAACTATATGTACAAATACCTACAAAAAGTGTACAATATAACTTGAAATTCAAGACACATAAGACAGATACCTAGGTATTGAGGCCAGGTATATATGGTAAAACGTATGTGGACACCCCTCCAAATTATTGAGTTCAGGTGTTTCACCTGCACCTAAATGCCAACAGGTGCATAAAATCAAGCACATAGCCATGCAATCTCCATGGACAAACATTGGCAGGAGAATGGGCTTGCTGACTTTGAAACATGGCACTTTCAAAGGGCGGCACTTTCCACAAGTGAGTTTGTGAAATTTGTGACTTGCTAGATCTGCCCCAGTCAAATGTAAGTGATATTATTGTGAAGTGGACAACAACCACTCAGCCACAAAGTGGTAGACGCAGACTCACAGAGTGGGGCCGCAGAGCACTAAAACGTGTAGCCGGTAAAAAATTGCCTATCCTTTGTTGTATCACTCACTACAGAGTTCTAAACTGCCTCTGGAAGCAACAACAGCACAAGACCTGTGCATTGGGAGCGTTATAGAACAGATTTCCATGGCCGAGCGGTGGCACACAAGCATAAGATCACAATGGGCACTGCCAAATGTCACCTTAAGTATTGTAAAGCTCACTGCCACTGGACTTTGGAGCGGTCGGAACGCGTTCTCTGGAGTGATAAATCACGTTTCACTATCTGGCAGTCTGATGGATACATCTGGGTTTGGTGGATGCTAGGAGAACGCTACCTTCTCGAATGCATATAACCTACTATAAAGTTTGGTGGAGAAAGGATAATGGTTGATTTTCAGGGTTTGGACTAGGCCCCTTAGTTTCCATGAAGGAAAATGTTAATGCAACAACATGCAAATAAAGATTTTTGCACAATTGGATGCATCCAACTTTGTAGCAACAGTTTATTGAGGGCCCCTACCTGTTCCAACAAGCAAGGTCCATAAAGACATGGTTATACGAGTTAGTTATGGAGGAACTCAAGAGTCCTGCACAGAGCCCTGACCTTGACACAATTGAATACCGTTGGGGTGAATTGGAACAGAACCACATCATCTGCAAAAAGCAGAGAAACAATTCTGAGGTCCCAAAACTGGACTCACTCCTCCCCCCGGCTCTGCCATGAGATTCTGTCTATGAATATCACAAACAGGTACAATATCAGTGTTTCAAATTTCTGAAGATTCTCCTTGACGCTCTTTCACGTCTGCATATTATGCACTGGATTGGAAGGAGATGTGGTACTTTCTAGAAGTGACCTGTAACCTCAGCCCTGCAAGGGTAAAGAGTTGGTGCAATGTTCCACGACCAGGACAGAATCTGCATTGCTCCTCCTGAATCTGAGGTTCGACAATCGGTCTTCTTTCCAATACCCTGGCATAAGCTTTCCCAGGTAGGCTAAGAGGTTTGACACCCCGATAATTGGAACACACCCTCTTTTAAAAATTGGAACCACAACCCCAGTCTGCCATTCCAATGGTACTGTCCCCAACCTACACGCAACACTGAAAAAGCGTGTCAGCCAAGACAGCTCAACAATGTTCAGCCTTCAGAATCTCGAGTCAATCTCATCCACACTCAGCGTCTTGCCGCTGAAGAGCTTCCCAACTACCTCAGTGTCCTCTGCCAGGTATATTTCTGAGACCGGGTCTTCAAACCCTGCCTCCTTCACAGAGGACATGATGGCAGGGTTAAGAAGTTCTTCAAAGTCCTCCTTCCACAGCCCGACGATATCCCCAGCCCGGGTTAGCAGATCTCCCATGCTCAAAAGAGCCTGGGCCAATCCACGCTTTCCCTTTCTGAGACGTCTAACGGTTTGCCCGAACTTCCTTGAGACCAACCAAAAGTCCTTCTCCATAGCCTCCCCGAACTCCTCCCACAACCGGGTTTTCGCTTCTTCTACTGCCGAAGCTGTCACCCTTCAGGCCACCCAGTACCCGTCTGCAGCTTCAGGAGACCCCGGAGCCAACAAAGCCCGAAAGGCCTCCTTCTTCAGTCTGACGGCTTCCTTCACTGCTGGTGTCCACTAGCGGGTTTTTTGGTTGGCACCACGGCCTTCTGACCACAACTCACTACATTCCTATGCTCGAACATGGTGTTTGTTATGGACAATCCATATCTAGCACAGAAGTCCAACAACAACGTACCGCTCTGGTTCAAATCAGACAGGCCATTTCCCCAAATTACCCCTCTCCAGGTTTCTCCATCGTCACCCACATGGGCATGGAAGTCCCCCTGCAGATCTATAGAATGACTAGATGGTACCCTTTCCAGGACTCCTCCCAGCGACTCCGAAAAGGCCAAATACTCTGAACTGCCATTCGGTGCATAAGCACAAACAACAGTCCGAGCCTTCCCCCCAGCAACTCGAAGTCGCAAAGAGGCAACCCTCTTTATGCCTGAGGTCAGCAGGACTAGGTCCCCGCCTGTGCGTGCCACCCCATTGGCATTACACCAGACCCCAATGTCTATCCCTGCATGTGGTGGGCCCACAGGGTGGAATATACAGACATTCAATCCCATATTACTTGCAGAATTTACAGTTCATAATAAATAAGGTGTGCCAAGTTGTTATCACTATTTTAGTTTTCCTGGACACTGTGCTCTCCATTTTCAAATAGTAGTATCGAATGAATGCGCTCTAGTTTTTACATGTTCTCTCGCTGTGTGCATGATCTGAAAGAATTGTTTGATTGTTGCCAGAAGAGTCAGGGTATTCACAAGAGCTATGTGAAAATAATTTGGATATTTGTATTTGTATTTTGGGTAAAATTTGGGAAAATTAGTCAAGGTTTAAAAAAATATATACGCTTAAGCAACTGTGAAAAACTGTATAATTATAATAATGATTATTATATGACTTTGTACATTCCTCAATAGTTATTGTGTCGGGATCACCAGTTGATATAGTAGGGAACTATAATCTTCATTATCACCATCAATTATTATTATGTAGCTGGCTATAGCACACACATTCAGGCCCAATCAAAGAAATACACCTTATGCGTTGGAAAATCCAAGAAAATGGCACCTGACTGCAAAACAAGCTTTAGAACATATTTTTTGTATCATACATAATACCTCTGAACCACTACTTTCATAGCTCACTGTTTATTTGCCCCAGTGGCTTAATTTTTTTCTATGAAGAGCCCTAAGGATCTGTGATAAGGAAACTCCCCTAGAGACAGTATGTTGATGCTCAGTAGCATGCTCAGGACAGAGCTTCTCCTAGCTGTTTACAGGTTACATTTGTGAATAAGTAGATAACTCTCACATAAAAAATATTTGATAAAGCAACCAGTTAAATATTAAATAGTTAAATTATATGTTAATATTTAAATATTGTGGTAGCCACCGCAAATGTGAATTGTGGTAGTACTAGTAGATGGTAATTATTTTCATAAAGAACTGTTAGAGACCCGCTCCGGACCCTATATAAAAAGGAACTTTCTCCGACTAGTTTCCTCATCGATTTCACATTTTTATCATCTTGGAACAATACTGTATTAAGCTTTTCTGACAATTCAATCTGGAATATTTTTAAACATAACTTGATAAATACACATACATTTAGTTGGCTGTGTTTATTGAGTTACATTACCAGAATTTACTGACTTAACGTTAAAGTCAGGTGGAATATTAGTTCAAATTAACTCATCAATCAGTTGGCCATGAACATTAATAGAATATACATTGTGAATGTTTATTTAAAGAGTCAATTCTATCTAACTTCATGTTAGCAAGTTAAATCAACTTTTTTCCTGTCCTCTGGTAACATAGCCTGATCCTATTCTCTGCCCTGTTTTTCACACCAGAGGGGAAAATGCTATATTTGCGCTACTGTTCATTTGGTTGTCATGAATTTGCAACAACCTTGGCTAAGCTGATTGATGTCCTGTCTTTTTCGAGTTGAGAAAAATGGATGGAGTGTATGACTGTTCATTTGAGTTTAGTAGGGTGGACTCCATAGAGTCCATGTAATTGCGATTTCCTGACATTTCCTTAAATTCTGAAGCCGCAGCAATAGTTTTCCAGCCACTGCCTCCTGCCGCTGAATTTACAAAACGGAAATACTGTCCCTAATTATACCTGTGAAGGTACTATAGCAGCAATTAAGTATTCATATCATTATCAACAGGCCAAAAGGACTACATGGCTTTCAGAACTTGTCCATTGTATTTCATGTTTTATGCAGCTACAGCAACCAGGTTTGAATTGACCCCGAAGATCACTAATGTTGGTAACGCGTGCATAGCCATAGGGACTTAATGCTATATTCTTTCCTTGTTGTTATTTGAGTATAGGAGAAGCAGAAAGTAGCCTTAATCATACCTGAGTATCTTTGCTGTCTGCTGTGTCCTTGTCCCCTGAGGGCTGGCTGTCTCTCTTGGCACTCTGGACTCTCTCCAAGGTCTCCGAGAAAGTGTGGCTCTTCCCTGCAAAAGAATAATGCTGACAATGAGACTGCATTCCTAGCAACTAAAAATCACTCCTTACAGGCTATGACTGATATTTTACTTTGAAAATGTTGACAGTTAACTAGAAGTGTATTCATATCTCTGTAAAGATAATAAATTGTGTGATTTAAATGGATCTTGAAGAAAAGACAATATTTGACACCCGAGTGCCACCATTTGGATCATATGGATCTTGCAAAAATAATTTAATATTGATGAAGGAGAACATGTTTTTACCCTTTTTCACACACATAATCTGTTTTTTTTTGGGGTCAAACACAGATTCATCAAACCAATTAGATGTCTTGATCATAACGCGGGTTGAGTGGCACTTTCACAACGGTCGAACCAACAGGCGAGCCGGGAACCACCCAGGTTGTTGGTCTGGTGTGGAAGGGGTATTAGATAGGGCAAGGATATATATATCCATCCATCCATTATCAGAACCGCTTATCCTATGCAGGGTTGCGGGGGGGCTGGAGCCTATCCCAGCTGACTTAGGGTGAGAGGCGGGGTACACCCTGGACAGATCGCCAATCCATCGCAGGGCTAACACATAGACATACAATCATTCACACACACATTCACACCTATGGACAATTTGGAGACACCAATTTACCTGCATG
>JAVQJS010147756.1:0-12146 GCA_036024795.1 Galaxias rostratus | reverse complement strand
CGCCGGGCCCGCCGCTGGCCTCAGGCCCCCGGGGGTCGGCTGCACCATGTGGTGGGGTGGGGGTCAGGGACCCGGCCCCCCCCCCCCCCCCCTCTGAAGGCCCTCCTCTGAAGGGCGTTTGGTGACGATTCATGCAGGGAAGCTTCCAGGCCCGTAAAGCTCCATGCCGGGCCCAAATTAAAATATTAAACTCAAACAGAGCAGCTGAAGGGACAGGACCGCAGCGCAGAACGGCAGTACAAAAAGGAGGCATCCACTCTGCAGAAGTGTCTCTCCCTCAAATAGAGAGAAAAACATCTTCCAGCAATCGATGGAACTTCAATTCCACATTTGTGGCTTTCACCCAAAGCCGTTCAAACTGGAATCAGCCCAAAACGACCTCTTATCCTTTTGTTTCTCCAACACTTTTAGTCTGTGAGGCGAATAAGTGATTAGTGGTAAGCTCTGGAGCCTATCGCTGGCTTATATCGTGCCGCAGCAACGGCCTGAATGAGTGGTCCCCTCAACACTGGTCGACTCCCTGTTTAAAGCCGTTCCTTAAAGGGAGTCAGGGACGAGATGTGTGTTGGGCGGCTAACATTAAAACCATGGACATTCTGGAGGAGTGCGACTCAGGCCTTATGACCAGGGTGCCACCCCCCTCCCCCTCGCATAAATGATCAACTACTGGCTGACTCAAAATGAGCACAAAGCTGTGGAAAAAACGATAGACACACATTTTCCATTTTGCCTCCATGCGTCAGTGGAACCCGGGAGGCGACTATGAGACAGGAGAGTATGCACAACATTGGCAGAAGGCACTGGCTAAAAGTTCCCCTCTGGGAAATGGTGATAACTCCTTGTCGGAGAGCTGGATGTATCTGAACGTCAGAGGGGAGAGAAGCGGAGAGAGTCACGTGAGTAAACTAAGAGAATGGCGGGTGGTGGGGGCTAAGCAGTGTCTGCCCAAACACCACATCGTATCGTCAGACCTGATCTCGGCGCCCGCTCGCTGGCTGGCTGCGGAGCGCGGCACCCCACCTCTGTCTGCATACAAATGTGAAATTACATTTCCTCCCCGACCGCGGCTGTCCGGAGTCTGCCTCGGCGGCGTGGCACACCTTCACCGACTTAATGCGAGCCCTTTGGAGTCGGCTGCTCATACCTTAGCCCTGTATGCCAGGAGCTAATGAAATGACAACTCCAAACGGAGTAAAAGCCCGACTCGCGCAGAGCGACCCATGGCGGTATCGGCGAAGGGAATTACATTCTTTCCCCCCATGTTCGGTCAACCTTTGCCTCTGTGAGGGCTTACATGAGTTATTGGGTGCCCCTCCAACCCCTGACGCGCTGCACATTGCCTCCCCTGTGAGCCGCGAGGCTACCGTCAATGGGCCAATTACCATGTAGCCCTCATCGTGCCAGGTAGGATTCAGGCAGAGGAGGGACTGTTGCAGTGAGGGGGGGTGGGTGGGGGGGATTGGGATCGACAGCTGGACGCACTATTTTTGGGAGAAGGTTCAGGTTAGCGCTTCCTGTTTCACCGTGAGGGAAGCTGTACGTTGTTTAGGGGAGGAGAAGAAGAGGAGGCGGGGGGGGTCCAGTGAAGGCTGCACACACATTCTGTGCGCACGTATCCGTTGAACATCCATATTGTGGTGGGATCCACAGGGTCCTGCTGGCGTTGTAATAGTATGACTGTTTGATCTACGAGATCAATCCACTGTATCCTTGGCTCGGCAAGGTTGGCGGGGCGGGCCTCAGGCTTTGTATGTTACCACATGAAATGCAGTCTGTCTGGAAGAAACGAGGGAGGGTTGGGTTCTTGAACTCCATCGATTAGCGGCAGAACCAGGGAAGTTTGGCCCGGGGCTACGCCCACAGATACACATCCCATACCCTCTGCTAAATGCACAGGAGTGCTACGTGCGGCTGGTACTCCCCGGAGATCAACGTTTTCGAGCTCAAGCTGAGTAAGGTCTGGATAATTCCCCACCGTGAGGTTGGCAGGTGCGGGGCTTGAGTCTGTCCCCTGTGTGCCTGGCTGGAGCTCGGAACAGGAGAGGGGGGGGGGGGGTACTTTTATCCCAGGCCCCACAGCAGTTTTCACATTTCTATACGTGAGGTCCCGCCTTGGATCCACGCTCACTGCCTGGCTGTGGGCAAGCAGGTCGGGAGGGACCACCTCCGAGGGACGGAGGTGTAGAGTAATGGCGGTATGGAAGAACGAAGCTTGGGAGGGAGCAAGGCGGGAGCCCCCACTTGTTCTCGGTGGCCTCATTAAAACCTACCCCCCACTGGACCCAGCATGCACCCACATGGCAGGTAAGCTGAACATGCAGATCCTTTCTGTCTGGCAGCGTCTCGCTTCAACGGACATATCGCATTATCACCCAGGGAGATGGCTTATATATGGGTGTAAATGAAAGGAGAAAAAAAGACACCCGTGGCATTTCATTCGATGCCATTGAATAATAACGAATTTGAGTGAGGACAGAAGGAAGGTATCAAACAGGGGCCACGGACGAAGATGGAGAGCAACTAGGACAATTAGAATCTTAACCACCATCCGTAATGTGTGTGTATGTGTGTGTGTGTGTACACCATCACACACACACACTCCTCTCAAGGGCATCGACAATAGCCTGCAGGGATAGAGAGAGAGAGAGAGAGAGAGAGAGAGAGAGAGAGAGAGAGAGATGGAGAGAGAGAGAGAGCAGTGTAGCATATTGCTAGGACTAATATACCGGCAGGCAAGGGAACTGCTGAGTGGACACAGCTTGGCAGTCTTTCTGGGGCCAGGGCTCGGTCCCCCGGCAACACACACACACACACACACACACACACACACACACACACACACAACGACAGACAGACAGGCAGAAAAGACACCTCCAAGGAGCTGAGGCAGCGGAAATGTCCCACACACACTCGGACCCACACTCTCTCTCTCTCTCTCTCTCTCTCTCTCTCTCTCTCTCTCTCTCTCTCTCACACACACACACACACACACACACACACACAGATCCGCTTGTCCTCTCTGTGCACAGCCCAAACACACACGGGCAGGCGCGTGCACCCCACAGCTCTCCGCTTCTTTCACACTCCAGCTCCATCCAGGGAAGGCGAGTGTCAAGGGTATGCCCCCCTCGGCTGCCAGCTGCAGCGCCCGCCGACACACTTCTCTTCACCCATCTTGCTCCACAGCCCCCCCCCCCCAACTGTTTGGCATCTGTCAGCTCATTCCTTGAGCATGCCCAAAGAGCCAGCCCCCCCCCCCCCCCTCCTTCTCCCGGCCGATGACAAGGACATCCCACGGTGCCAGATGGAGCTACACCTTCGCTGTGAATGTTGTGCTTGTCACAGTGTTTGGCAAAACAAAAGGTCCTCCCAACACTCTGGCCAAACCCCACACGGTGCGTCAGGTTGCCTGGGCCTGTTGTGGCTACGCACCCCGGCTCCTACCCCTCCCCGGGCCGCTCCCCGTACGGGAAGCCTCAGTTCAAAGCTGGCTTTTTTTATTCCCGCTTCTGCCAGTGAGACAGTATACAGCTGTCCCAAGGACAAGACGAAAGTGCATTGTGACTTTGTAGAAGCTTTTCGTGGAAACATTTCAGAGCGCTGGGCTTAGCGCTTGCTGTGAACGTTTGTGCTTGTAATCCAAGCAGTGACTTACAGTGTCGCCAGATGATTACCGGGGACTGGGTGGACCTCGGCAGTGTGCTCGTTGAACTCACTGTGTACGTTCTGCCATATGGGTGCTTTGAAAAACAAAGCCGGATGTGCGTCTGCGGTCTCCTTGGAACGAGCCTTTACTCCTGAGCACACAACGCTATTTATGAACGCTTGCATCGTGTGTTTGCACAGGCCTCAGTTAAACTAGGCTGCAGTGAAGAGGGAGATAAAGGAACAAACTCCCAAAGCCATATATTTAGCTATATTTTCCATAATCTAATGAACATCAGGTCACTAAAAAAATTAATAAGCAAGAGATGTTTTTGAAAAAAAATAACGTACCCCAGCATGGGTCCAACTGATCCAATCAGCTGCTATGAAACGACCATTATGCCCTTTGACCTGCAGACTCCTGTAGCTCCCCTCCATACCCAAGCCTCTCCCCTGTGGACGAGTCCCCTTGTCTCTGGGCTACCCTTCGTCCTAATGTGACCCTAGTGGAGGCGTCGTGCAAAAATGTGTCCAGCTGCGGAAATGTGTCCGAGTTTCGTCCCGATGCGTTGACATTTGCTACCACGTAGATTTTTTGCTACATTCCCAGTTCCCAGTTAGGGGAAGGAGGGAGGTCAGTCGGGAAAAGGGAGGAAAAGCTTTCCTGGTTACAGGGTGGGGACAACAGGAACCATGGAGAATACCTGCAACAAGCCCTAGGAATGCTGGTGGGTACAGTGCCATCTCTCACCCCGTCCCCTCGCGGTGCCAATCCACATTCGGACGGTCCAGGACATACTTCTCTGAGGCAAGAAGATAAAAGCAGAGATTTCTCCCTTTAAATCCCCCCGACTAGATCTCCCTCGCCATCAGCTTTGACTAACCCCCCCCCCCCCCACCACCCCACCCCAATTCCCCTCTCACTGCAACCGGCTGTGTTTCCATGCTGGGACAATTAATAGAGGGGCAATTACCGGGTTACAGAGTCCTGCGTCAGGGAGGGGGGACTGAAGCTGCCGTACCATTGATCCCTGTAAAGCTAGTTTAACCAGTGGGGATATTTACTGTCACAGCCTGGAGGCCTTCTGAAAGAAAAGCTCATAAAAGAGGAGAGGAAAAAATAAAACTCCCATTGATTTTCAGTTGAAGAGCACTGATAGTAGTGTGTGGCCAGCGGTACCTGTGGCCAATGTGCGTGGGGGTAGGAAGGGTACGTCGCAAGACGGGGTGGTTGAGAAGAAATACCAGGTTGCCAGGCAGACATCATTAAATTGGAATTAGACGGCATGGTTGGATGTGGGGCAAACGCACCCTGCGAGGTCTGGGGACTTGAGTCGTGGAAAGTTAGCTCTCTCTCTTTCCCAGCGAGAGCCCCTACTCCTTAGTCCTGTTCGTTTCCTTTAAGGGTCCTTTGTGACAAAAGGTTGTGTCAGTCAAAGGGTTTGAATTGACCTTTACATGATGGTTAGAATCCAATGGGCCATTTCGCTTGTCCGTGGTTCCCCTTAAGGTAGCTGTCGACTGGAGAAATAGTTTGGCTGATATTTGAGCTCGCAACTGACTTCGAGGTGAGCGCAAAGGGGGATTACCGTCTGTCAGAATCCTATATAAGGCAATGTGAATTATGAAATGGGTCTTTTCCTTGGGCAAACTTCCAACCGATTCCACTCTTCTAGTTTTGTTTTTGTTTGTCGTACGTGGAGTGCATTGTGGGTCCCGCCGCGTCGAGGAATCTTCTCCGGCCCTCTCCTTATTAGAACATTTGCCTCTATGTAGATAGCATACAATATTAATGCATACTGTTTACGATTCGGCATCAAGTGGCTCCCTCCAAACTTGTGGCTCCCTCCAAAAACCCTTAGTGGAATTACTTGCAAAAACATCATGCCTTTCTCCAAGAAAATTTGTCAATGAGATCAAAACAGTGTAAAAAAATCTATAATTTTCAATTTGGAAATTCCCTGTGGACCTCACTCAGACAGGCTCCAGAGCAGTCCTGCTGATAACGGCAGCGTACACGACCCGGTTTAATTAGCACACAGTCAGTCAGTGTGTACTCACCTGGGCGAGCACCTGTTGCCGGCTACTTTCAGCAGAGCATGACGGTGCTTTTCCTCCCCAGTTTGCTCAGCTGGGGTGTTAGGAACCTAACGACAAAACACGTCGTGCGGCAGAACTGTGTGTTCAAGTTATTAGTATAAATTCTGTGTTGTTTTCATCGCCCGGAGTCCCAACCCATTTGAGCAGGAGGCACGAGTAATCCTGCGATGATCGTAGCTCAGAGCTGTCAGTGAAATACGTTGTTGCCTCGGGAGCACACCTGCGGGATTTGTCTAACCCCGGGGCAAGACGCTCCACAGCATTAACAAGCCAAACATTCGTTTGGGAGATACACACGAATGCACTCCACCCAGAAGGGAAAGACGAGTGCGGCAAAACACCAAATGTATCGGTTGGCTTCTGTGGTGACCTACAGGGCAAAGTGGTTCTGTCAGCTGCTTTGGGCCTGAGGTCCACTCCCACGGGCCTTCTGTTTGGGGAAGGACGTGCGGCGCCCACCACCCTCCAACACAACATCTTAACCTTTTCCAGCGTGCGGCCGGCCTGCTGCTGAATGCACAAAAGTGGCTTGACATTAAGGGGGGGAGGGGTGAAGGGGAACGGCTGGCACCCGAGGAGCTCTGCTCAGGCCAAGGCTGAGACCTTCAACCGGCGGCTGTGTCAGCAGCAGCCCTCAGAGTCCACCCGGGGGCTGGGGGAGCGGGCTGGGGAGTGGGGCTCCCAGAGAGGGCAAAGCGGACGTCTCCGCCGTCACAGCCGACGCGGGGCGGATGCTCGAGCGAACGACATGTGGCTCTCACACACGGCTCCGACTCCGCCCCCCAGTGTAACCGCTGTCTCTGAACCCAGGCGAGCCAACACCGAGGGCCCGGCCGCGTGGGCTCACGCTCCCAGGAGAGCGCTCCATGCAGCACCGCTTTGAACCGGCCCGCCATCATTAGCGGAGCGAGCCAGCCCCGGGCTATAGTAAAAGGGCTACCGCACGAGCACACACACACACACACACACACACACCGACACACACACACACACATGCACGCACACACATACACACACACACACACACACACACACACAGAGGCTGGTTGCGGCTCACGCTTGGTCTGTGCAGCAAAGCCCACGAGGTTCATTATGGAGACGGAGGCGTGGATGGCTGAGCGCCGCGAGGAGGCAGCAGCAATGCCAGCCATCATGGCCGTTATAATACAAGTGGCTGCGGCGTTGCTCTCCAACGGGGAAATCCTCTCTCTTCTGCTCTTTCTATCTCTCCCGTTCTTATTATCCTATTAAATATTGAGGGCGCAGGGGGTTCAAAATGGTTTTGGGCAGCCAGGTTTGAAAGGGGAGCTTTTGGGAAGGGATGAAGATGACGCCGGCACTGGAAAGGATGCGGGAGGTACACAGCCTCGATAGAGCAGATATAGATCCATGGCCTGTGCACACTCACAGCGGTGTCACGCCCAGAAACAGAAGACATTTACTGATGCACACTGTTAAGAGCAGTCCTTCACCTTCTCTCTCTCTCTTACAAACTATCTTTTCATCTCTCTCTCTCTCTTTCTCTCTCTCTGTTTAATCTCTCTCACAAACACACACACACACGTCCTTCCTGGGTCTGTGCTTTGGGCCCTCCTCCTCCTTTGCGGCTGACAGGAGATGCAGAGGTAACGTTACCGCGGGACGTGATTGTTAGTCGACGTCCCCTGACCTTGACAGGATGTGCCGTGCTTCTCTTCTTCTCCTCTTTCCTTTCAACCGGGAGAACAGGGGAACAAACACGCTGCCTAAATGACGCTGATGTCAGCGTTCTCACCAGATGAAAAGCGCACTTGTCAACTCCCCCAATCTTTTTTCGTCTCCTTTTTTTTTTTTGGTCTCTGCCTCTCTCCATAGAGGAACTGCTTCGTCTCAGTCAAAGACCGTTGTCAGCATTGTTTAAAAATGCTCCCAAAATCTCTCAAAGTAACCTTAGTACCGCTACTGAAAATGCTATACCTTCTGGCCTTGAAAACCTTTGTCCCAAAGTGGCCGTCTGAAACTGTAGTCCCAATAGCAGTTTTAAAAAAGTAACCTCAGCGAGATTTTTCTTTTTGGCTCTACACACACGGCGTTATTAAAGTGAAAGAGTAAACAACCACCCCCCCACCCCCCAACCCACCCCACACACCCCCCCACCCCACGCTCCACTGCCTTTGCATATCACCAGTGTGACGGGTGAGGCCGGCCTCGTGTCTCAGGCACCTCGGAGACACTGCAGAGCATTGAACAGGTGAGGCCAGCCTCGTGTCTCAGCCATCTCGGAGATACTGCGGAGCGTGGAACAGGTTAGGCCAGCCTCGTGTCTCAGGCTCCTCAGAGACACGGCGGAGCGTGGAACAGATGAGGCCAGCCTCGTGTCTCAGGCACCTCGGAGACACGGCGGAGCGTGGAACAGGTGAGGCCAGCCTCGTGTCTCAGCCTCCTCAGAGACACGGCGGAGTGTGGAAAAGGTGAGGCCAGCCTCGTGTCTTAGCCACCTCGGAGACACGGCAGAGTGTGGAAAAGGTGAGGCCAGCCTCGTGTCTCAGCCACCTCGGAGACACTGCGGAGCGTGGAACAGGTGAGGCCAGCCTCGTGTCTCAGCCACCTCGGAGACACTGTGGAGCGTGGAACAGGTGAGGAGGTGTCTCCCTCCCTCTAGTCACTGGCCAGGGCTAGAGGGACTCATCTTCCCCCACTGATCCCCGCAGCGTCCTGGTGAGCGATCACTCATCCAGAGTGCCTGGCGTATTTACTGCCTTCTGGATCAAACGCCAGGCAGGAAAATAAGATGAAAAAGGAATATAAAGGGGGGAGGGGGGAGCGTGGAAAAAGAAGAGAGTGGGAGGAAAGGAAGTGTGTGTGTGAATCCACGGCACGCTGAGCGAAGGCTGCCTGCCTCCTGCATTATTTATGGCGGCTAACAGAGCGTTTTTTCCTTCTTCTTTTTTCTTTTTTGAACGTGGCGCGAGCGGAGATGAATAGTGGAGGCCCCAGGGCGGCCCCTCTGTGGGGACGGATGACGGGGCACGGCCCCGCGCGGCGCAGACACACACAGTCACCCAGCGGTTGGATTCCCCTCTCCCCTCTCCCCGTGTCCCAGCATCAGGCACCATGCCTCGCTCGCCCCCCTACACACACACACACACACACACACACACACACATACACACACACACACACACTAGCCCGACACCACCTCCCCTCCCTCCTCAGGTTCAGGCTGAGGTTTTCGAGTTGTTGTGGCGCTCCGCAACCTTTTCCCGCCCGCTGCGAGCGAGCAGACGGATACCCCCCGCCCCACAGGCTTGCCAACTGCCCCCATGTGGCACGGGAGATAGGCGAGGGATAAATCACACAGCCTAATGAAGCGGACGAGCCCATTGTGTGTGTGTGTATGTGTGTGTGTGTGTGTGTGTGTGTGTGTGTGTGTGTGTGTGTGTGTGTGTGTGTCCCACATCGGCACATTGGAATAACTCCTTTACGGTTGGAGCACTGCAGGAGGAACGCCCCCCCACCTTTAGTCTCTTACCTTTCTCACCCCAGACTAATTCAAAAGCAGAGGAAAGGTCAAAGGAACAGCACCCTGGGCAAATGTCAGCGCAAAACAGTCGCCTTCTCTCTGCCCATGCGGCGCTTGCTCTCCCAACTCCCAGCTGTGCACACACAAACACACACACAGCTCGTACACTCCCAACACACATTTACACACGCAACTGTGCCCATGCACAAACTGACACACAGCCCCACTTTTGTGACTCCATGAGCACCTTCCTATTTGATGAGCCTGTGACTGACCTGTGTGTGTTTGTGTGTGTGTGTGTGTGTGTGTGTGTGTGTGTGTGTGTGTGTGTGTGTGTGTGTGTGTGTGTGAGTGTGTGCGTGCGGTCCTTATAGCTGCAATAGCCTGGGAGACATCAGGGGGAACTGCCCTCTAAAGAGCCCCCCTCCTTTAGTGTGTAGCTGTGGTCCTCTCCTGACATTTCCCACTCGCTCTGATATTTCAGGGCTGCCAGATGCCACATTAGAGGAGGCCGTGTTCTACACGCTGTCGGCGGCACATGTCCCATAGCCTCAATGTTAGGGTGACATCTAGAGAGAGAGAGAGAGAGAGAGAGAGAGAGAGAGAGAGAAAGAGAGAGAGAGAGAGGTGATCTGAGGGATGATGTGGTGGTGCATCAAAGCAAGCAGAGAAAGGAATACTGTATATGAAGGATAGAGGTGTGGAGGGGGAGGGAAAGGGAGCGGAGAGAGGAGAGGTTCTTCATGCAAGAGGAGTTAAATGAGCCATGCCATATTATTCTGTCATTTGAAAATGGCATTATAAGAGGCGAGGCGTCTCCTGGTCCTCTGTGGACGCTGTGAATTCCCCTTCCCCCCGCCCTCCGCAGGCCCCCGACTAGCATCCCCCCCACCTCCCATCGCCCCACCCCCTCCGCTAATTAACGGAGATTCAGCGTTGGTACCGTGTTGATGAACTCGTGAAACGCAAACATCCTATCAGCCCCCTCTGTTTTGACAGTGTCTGCTGCTGTGAGAAGGAAAACTGTATTTGTGTGTCACTTCAGAAGCTGCACTGGGAAATGTCAGTGGGTCTCACTGGGCAGAGCAGCATTGAGCGGGGTTATGTGGGAGATCGCTGAGGGCAGGCGTGCCTTTTGATCGTACTCCGTTCACGTGGTAGATCAAACAGGAATCATTGACCCTGAAGCTTAGAGATATGGATTAGAAGCAGCACATCGTCCACCTCTTTCGGATGCTGCCCAGCCATCCAAAAACAGACGAGATGTGCTGCTTTGCAGTTCCCTTCTCCAGAACTTCTATTTGTGGATGAAACGTGCACAAACGTTCGAGCGCCCCCTTCAAAACTCCACAACATTGGTGTATTCCTCTGGCGCTCCTCCCTGCTCTCCCTGAGCGACTCCATCCCAAGTAGTTGGCGGGTTGTTTTCCAATCATTCGGGCGTGCTGGTCGAAGGGGAAGAGCGGCGGGGCAGTTACCCAGAGAAGAGACCCCAGACTGTTTGTCCCCCTGGGAGCAAGGCCGTCCCACTGAACGTAAGGGTGCAACAGGGTGACAAGGCCTGTACATATACACACGCACGCACGCAGGCACACACACACACACACACACACACACACACACACACACACACGCGCACACACACACACACACACACACTCTTGCATAGAGACCCTACCGTTGCTTCCCACCTGCACCCACATTGTCGACGGCGCGGTGAGAGAGGAGAGACGCCATGCAGGACTTCTCGAGGAGAGGAAGGAAAACGGGACAGGATGCTCATTTCCTCGCCCAGGCGTTTGAATGCTAACAAGGCTGGAGGTAGCCCTTGTGTTTCTCTCTGTTCAGACATGTGGGTGGTGGGTTAGTGGGGGGGGGGGGACCTTTGTTATTACCAGTTGTCATGGTTAATCCCTCAGCGCTGAGGCACCAGGAGATACAGGAAGGTGCCGCTGTCGGAGATTGCACTACTGTGCTGTAGCGGCGTGGAATAATAGGCAGGATTGAAGAGAACGGAGAGTGTGCTTTGCTTTCGTTCAGGGGGCCTTTTCTTTTGGGCAGTGGTTGGTATCCTTCTGGGGCTCTTGCATGTTGTCGACGCTTCCATTTGGACTGTGTTTTGGAAGGTTAGCGGTAAAGCTCTTGCGGCATACCCATCTTGAGGTTTGAATGAGGTGAGAGAGTGTGTGTGTGTGTGCGTGTGTGTGTGTGTGTGTGTGTGTGTGTGTGTGTGTGTGTGTGTGTGTGTGTGTGCGTGTGTGTGCGTGATGAGTAAACGGTAAGCGGGCCAGTCTCTCTGGTCCCAGCCTCCTGTCGTCACTCTCTCCCATGCTAGCTCACGCCGTGTGTGTTCTGTCGTCCGGGCCAACCAGCGGTCGCCACGGAGATGGCCCTCCTCAGCAGGGTCGCCAAGATATTTAGGCTCTGACTAATGCAAATGTGTGTGTGTGTGTGTGTGTGTGGACGGAGAAGGAGAGAGCAGATGCTTTTGGTCATCTCTCTCCCTCCCAGCTCTCCCCCGTCCTCCCCTGCTCTGTCTCCCAAACATGTGGTGAGGCCAGTCACACTGTGTGGTCGTGTCATCCCCCAGCCAGCCCAGACACCACCTAGCTGTCTGCTCCCGGTGCCCTCACACCCGCGTCCCATTCACGTGG
Organism: Galaxias rostratus; assembly: GCA_036024795.1. Taxonomy (NCBI): domain Eukaryota; kingdom Metazoa; phylum Chordata; class Actinopteri; order Galaxiiformes; family Galaxiidae; genus Galaxias; species Galaxias rostratus. Next base: position 245 of record JAVQJS010147756.1, on the reverse strand, counting down.
ATGAAGGGCGCTGCTGTCCACTGTGTGTCGGGGCTCTCCATGGCTGTGTGTGTGTGTGTGTGTGTGTGTGTGTGTGTGTGTGTGTGTGTGTGTGTGTGTGTGTGTGTGTGTGTGTGTGCGTGTGAGTGCTAAGAGGCCGAGCAGTGTCCGGAGGGAGGTGGGGTGGGTGCCACTGTGAGGTCGTCTGGGGGTCACTGTGGGTGGGGACACTGTTCTGTCTCCTCCACTCACAGCACAGGGCTCTC
>JAVQJS010147741.1:0-10617 GCA_036024795.1 Galaxias rostratus | reverse complement strand
CAATACTGCTTATCTTAGGTACACCCTGGACAGGTCACCGGTCGATTACAGGGTTATATACATATATATACAGTATATGTAGATTGATAGAGATATGATTTATTTAAGTCATAGTACCTCCTGTCTATAGCTGCATATAATGAACACCATAATAATATGTGTAGAGTTTCAGTTAGACTTGGTGATTAACCTTCTGACCTTGTCTCCTGCGTAGTAATAGCCCGAGGAGATGGTTTGTGTGTCCTGGTTGTTAGCGGTCACACTAGTGGGTGTGTGGAGCCCCCACATTAGGGCACGGCGTTTGGACAGCGACCTGTGTAAGGACCTCTGCTCTGGAGACAGAATACTGGTGGGTGACCGAAATTTTGTTTATTGGTCATTTGTATTACCCAGACAGGTGGTGTGTAAGTTCTCATGTCCTTGGTGTTATCTTTCTGTCCTGCATTCACATAGAACTGCATTCACCTTTGCAAGTCAATGGTCCAGGCTGAATCCCCAGAGCCCAGGGACTTAGCACATCAGTCCACCGAAGACAACTTCTCGCTGGGCGTTCTGTTGACTGCACTAGCCTCTGACGAGAAGCACCTGGGGCCACTGCCAGAGGACAACAGCCAAGAGCGTCGGTCCTATTCCATGGAGCATTTCCGCTGGGGCAAACCTGCCGGCCGCAAACGCCGTCCAATCAAAGTCTTTGCCTCCACTCTAGAGGATGAAGACTCTGTTGAAGATGCCATCCCATCTCAGGCCCGTAGGCAAGTGGCTAGTATAGAAGACGGAGACGATGAAGGACTAGAAGTGCAGGGGTTTGAGAATCAAGAGGAAGCCCAGGGTTTGGAGTGGTTTAGCCCGAAACCTGTCCCCATACAAGGAAAGAAAAAAGATGGAACCTATCGAATGGGCCATTTCCGCTGGGGGAGTCCGCCAGCTACCAAGCGGTATGGGGGTTTCATGAGGCCTTGGGTTGAACAATCTCAAAAGCCCTTGCTCACGCTCTTTAAAAATGTCATAGTCAAAGATGCGTAGGTGAGAAGGATGATGTAAATGAGAGGTGGATAAAGGGAAGTGAAAGAAAATGTAAAGAGGCTTATATTAACTGCATATTCCTCACATTCATGAGTCTATTCACTTCAGACACAGCAGTCTTCAGACCAAAAAAGGTTCTGACGCAAATGTAGCTCAAACTGAAATAAAGAGATGCTTTTCAATGATAGATGTAGCCATTGATTAATGTGAGCGGTCTAGGTTGTCACTCGTAGCCTTGACTTGAAAGCTGCCTAAGGAAATGTCTTTTCTTGTGCGTGGCACATTAAACGTCACAACCAACATTTGACCATTTACGGTGGCCCAAAAAATCAATTAGTTTATTCACTGACAACTAGGGGAAGAGGAACTGGGAGGGCATTTCGAATGAAATACTCATGTTTTGTCTTTATTTCCATGAAGATATACTGTACCATAATGTAATATAAACTTTATTAAAATAAATATAAACATAGATAAATAAAAAAATATATACTGCTTTGAGGCAAGCACCTGCAGCGTTGGACCTGCAGGCTCAAAGCTGTTGAATATGAATATGATCGTTAGGCAATTTGAGTACTGAAATGGAAATGACATTTGAAAATGAAAATCTGAAAACATTCCAAAACCTCCTAACGCTTGACATCTAAACACCATGTGTGGCGTCTGACACAACAAACATTTTTTTGCAAGAAAATATAATTAAAAGAATCAGATATAAGATTTTCACACAAGTTTATTCTCATAGATGGTCATTATACTGTACATTACATCTACATCACTAGCATGCAAGTTGGGTCAGACATCATAAGGCATTTCCTCCATGTAAAAGCTGCCTTTGTCACTAGGAAATCCAGTTTTAAAGTGCAAAGTTCAAAGATTCAACAGACTTGACCTATCGCACAAAACTACCGTGTAAACAGCTACATTACTAGAAATAGAAATAGAATGGGAGAAGAAAGAGAGGACAATATGATTAAACATTGCATTGCATTACATCGGACACTAAGTTGATTAAGTAACACTGCTTGCAAATGACAAAGAGTTAATGAACCTATTGTACAGTTAAACACTGCATAATAATGACTAGATTGAATAGGTTGGTGGGGAGAAAGACAGCTGCACATTTATGAAAACTTGTCATTTATGTAAACTGGGTTTCAATAGTTTGGTCTTGGGAATAAGCATGTTATGCTTGCATGCACAAACACACAGACACACATACACACACTCACAAGATAAATCAATGTGAACTCTATAAAAATGCATACTTCAGTAAGTGAACTTCCAGCATGTCTCGCAACAAAGACACATACAACAGTGCCAAACATCATACACAACACATCGGGCTGTTTCACCAGGAAGGAATACATGAAAAGCAGACTCCACTATGTCCATGACGTCTCCCGGTTTTGGCAGAACCACGGGGAGGGAAGAGGGGTTATGCTCCCTGGAGTCACTTCACACAGCAGGGGGAGACACTATGTCACAGGACAGACAGTCACACAAGGCTCAGAAAGAGAAGGCATGGATCAGAAAACAGCAAGTATGGGCTACCTATTATGACACTATTCTACAGTGATCTATGTATATATATTTAGTCTAAATGCTGATCCCTGTATTACCCACATTCGCACAATCAGGCAAATCACCAAAACTGTGGGGCTTGATATTATTGCCATTATACTTCTTATGCCTGTATGACTACTTGAGAATGAATACTACTATGTGTCTACAGACTCATACAAATGGAGCTGGGAACCTTCCCAACAGGGATAAGACATCGTCGAACATGTCCACATCTACATCTGACATAGTACAGTACCAAACGTACTCGCTCCAGAAGCACCTGCCGGGTGCCTAAGCAAAGAGCCTGGTGCGTAAAGCTTGAAAAGTGAGCGAGAGAGAGTTTCAGGGGAGCGATGGAGAATGGGAGAGGGGTCGTCATAATGGCACTAAGATGGGCCTAAACCCTTACTTCAGTGTCAAGTAATCGATTGCAGTAATGGCAGTATGACTTGTCTTGGGACCCTCCTACTATTGTCAGACGGACTATACACTAAGACAAAACCGTAATTTATACCTTACTCGAAACCTGACCACGACCGGACACAATGTCCAGTCCATTGAAGCACGTGATTTGACTCTCAGTTTGAGTTCCATGCTGGTTAGTTTTGAGGGAAAACCTCAAAATGAGGTTTCAATTCTCTATTTAGACGTTTTCCCTTATCTATGGCTAGAATCAGTGCAATCTAAAATCTGAGTTCTTATATACACATACAACATTCATATACAGCAGTTTATTTAAATAAGTTCTATAATTCTCTGACTATATACACTTCTATGAAATGAAGATCATGTCTCTCCGAGGGCTTTCTTCTATTGTTTCGTGAGTAAACCTGGCTGGAAACACTTCTTTCCGTCTTCAAAGTAACTACAGTTGTGTTTTTCTCTATGACACTTCAGTCTAGTGTTAGCTGCTTTGTAGTGCTTCAACATCTTTATCTTGAGTCACTCAGTAGGCACTCTCACTTCTGGAGAATAACACAAATGTTGTTGAAACATACACCAAGGGATGGATTACAAGGAATGAATTACATTCAAAAGTTTATAAAGCAAAACACTCATGGGTAAATGCAGATACAAAAAAGGCATGATAAAAAATAAAAAAAAAACAGCAACAAAATATACAAACAGCATCTTGCTAAGAACTAGGATTCGGAAGACAGGGCACTGGTAAGTGTTTCACTTGGGAGATGTCCCACCAAAATCCTGCACTTCAATGTTGTAAAAATAAGATGGCCGTCCCAATTGTTTAAGGTTCTAACAAACAAAATATATAACATGAATAATCACAATTTGAGTTGCCTTGTTTTAGTGTTCAATCCCGACTCCCGACACGCCAGCACTCAGCTAGGCCGTACGATGACGCACAACATTGCCAACACTCGAGAGGCAGAGCTGATGTCTGGAGTCGTTCAGTACACAACATGAAGCAAGTCCAATTGGAAGGGAGAGTAGGAGCTTAAAAACATCGGGATGCTCTACTGGCTAATTGATATCCCATTCAATGTCCATAGCAGACACCAGGCTTGTGGCACACAGACTGGCTTATTTCAAACATTGGGAGAGACAAGCAGAGTGGAAAGGTTGAATGTTCACACTGGTTGACTGTCTGTTGGACAGCTGTCCCAGTGAAACCCCTTTTTCTTCACCGTGACTTTCTGCCAGTGTTCGACGAGCGGGCTAGTAGACGCAGAGGTCGGGGAACTTCATTTCATAAACCGGCACCGACCGGCTCTGGGTCTGACCGTAGCCTGATGAGATGGTCCCAGACGGGCTGGGTGGGGGTCTGGTTGATCACAGGAGGCAAACAGAAGAAGACATTATGAACACCATCTTTGAGACTATTGTCCCCTCTGTCATCCTCAGCTGTCGATCTTTAATGCATTGTTCAAATTTAGCATCGGAATGATGTATTTCTATTACAAAGATATTCTTTCAGATTATGAATCACTCAATCTATAAGAGGGCAGTAGGGTACACTTTCAAGCTCAAAGCACTCCCACTTCCTAGCTCTTCTGCAGTTACAGAGATTAAAGTCTTTACAGCAAGGATTGTATATTACCGGATTGTGATCTCAAAGATTTGATTGAGCTTGCTCTGCAGTAAAGTAGCCTGAAAGAACCAAGGAAAAAATAAAGAGGGAACAGTGTTAAAGAGCAACACGTTGGAAAATAATACATTTTTATATTACAATCCATTTCCATAGAAATGGGTAAAACTATTATTCATTCTATCATAAACTGTTATTTTAACAAATTGTTTTACCCTGGCACCGCAGTGGGCAGCTATCTCCTCGAAGGGGGCCTTCTGGAACTTCTCCACCACCTGTCTTCTGCGCTCTCTCTCCTGCTCCTCCATGCCAACGCTGTCCACTAAAGACAGGCACATTTTTCAGTATTAGTTGCAATATTAATAATATAAAAAATATAAAGCCACAACTACCAAGATTTGAATTATGGGGTAACAGGTTATTTGCAAAATTACTCATAGGGCCTTACCAATGGCATTTTTAAGGGTTTCAAATGTGATCTCTTCTGCTGGAGTTCTCTGCAAAAAACAAACCATTGAGTCATTGTGATTATACGAATGTATGTGTGTGCGATGCATGTGTTCGTGTGTTTGTGTAATAGCCGCAGACTATGTGAAAAACATATCCCACAACAAGAAAAACCTCCATAGAAATTAAGGGACTGAATTATCTTGGAAATGTCTTGAGGCGTGTGTCAGCACAGTGTGTGTGCGTTGATGTAGTCCCATCACCTCCTCTTTCTCTGGGCTGTTCCTGGACTCCACCTCCACCTGCAGTGAAATGGTCTCCCCGATACTCTTCCTCTTAGACAGACGGTCCTCATCTGGTTAAACAAACAAAGGATACAACAAACAAAATTATGAACGCATGTACCCCAAACTATTCTGGAATAATGTTTAAATACATATGGTATGGCATTCCTTGGGTGAGGATAGTACTCACAACACAAAATGTAAGTGCAAGTGCCTATCAAAGATGACACAATGCAGTCATGCCACCAATAGTGTTAACTCCTCAAATTAGAGGTTTGATCCCAATGATTTTCCAGTCTCATTGGGATCTGTCTGATTAACGCTATCAAAACTTGGGCCAAAGTAGACATTTTCCAGTATGGCTCCAGCTCTAGCGGCAGGCCTTGACTGAGGGGCCTCACCAGTGAACTGAGGTACGTAGGGCGTGGCCAGTCTGTCAGTGTTGTAGCCACTGCCCCCCAGCACTTCGGTGATCTTGGACTGCAGGAACAGCACCTCCCCTTCCACCTTGTCAAGAGAGCTAGGGAGCCTGAGGGAGGACAAACAGAAAGCTCAGACAAAGCAGCCGCTACAGGGATATGAACCGCACATCCAAAAACACTGGTATCCATGACGAAAGACCGACTGTTGCTCAACTCGTTTGTTGAAAGTTGACTCGACCAAAAGTTCGCTAAGCTGAGCACCCATTCCCCGACCCCTGTAGCAGCCAATACAATAAGAACTGCCAATAACATGATATCTTTCCCATTCTTAATGGGATAAAAGTTGATCATGTAATAACTTACCAATAACGTAATAAAATGTCTGAGCCAAAACTACTTTTTTCCCATTGCATAATAAGTTATTACGTTATCAACCGGTTATTACATTTTTGGCTTGGTATATATAAAAAAAGACGGAACATTTTAAATTGAAGCCGATAATGTAATAAAATGTTTCTATCACCATGTAGAAGTTACATTTATCATGAAGTGTCAGCCTTTCATAACATCAATGGTAATCATGGGAAAATGATTGCTTTATTGCCAGTTATTACGTTACTGGCTGCTACAAACCCTACAGGGATAAGAAGCTTCTCCTTAGATGAGTCACTAAAAGGTTATTCCAGGGTTATTTGGGGGAAAAAGGGAAGGCCATTTAAAAGTTGTTTACTGTAGCCGAATGCTTTCTGAATCCTAGGGAGAGTGTCTCTAATGGAGGAAGTCCATTAGAGATGAAGTGCCGCAGGAAGCGAGGTTTTCTAAACCATTTGGATGCAGAGCGAGGGAAATAGTACTTTTGTCAAAGTTCTACGTGAAATCCCTTCTTGTGATTGAAGTTAATTGGCACAACAGGACACCTGTGTACAGACTACACAACTAAAAACAACAACAACAACAACAATAACTGAAGAAATTCAGTTTACCAATTGTCTGGGGACTGTTTCAACAAATCTGTTCTGCTTGATACTGAAGCTATATTCATATGTTGCACACACACAATGAAGTCACAATCTCTAAAAAGAATCAGCATCTTTCTCACTTAGTTGGTCAAATCTATCAGAAACATCCATCCATTTTGGTTAATCGAATGTAATAATTGTGCTTCGGAGCATTCCATTATCAATGATAATTTATTTTAGTCAGCAAAGACACTGTGGCCAATGAATGGAGCACTTGGCTGAACACTGGTAATGAAACTGCCAAAATAAGACCCTGGCGTTGGTGGGTAGAGCTGAAATATGCACCAGTGGTCGGGATTCGGTTCAAAGAGCTATGCAACGTTGTCCAATGGGAACAGGAACTATCCAGTTCCCGGAATAAGAAGACGCTGTGGAACAGTAGAAGACTTTGGTTTGGTTACAGTACTCCAGCCCAGCCAACACATATAGGGACTGGCTGGGAGGTGAATTGTTGGACGCTCTCTAGTGGTACATTATGAAAGAGCAGGACTTTAATATTATTTCTTTTTGATGCACTCAAGAAACTGAGATTCAAAACACAAGACCACAAAGGCTAAAGTATCCATGCAAAGAAATAATATTAGAGTTTTTTCCGTCATTTTGTTTTCACAACGCATCTCAAGGTGTTACAACACATCTCAAAACGTATCTAAATGTTTGAACAATGTTCCTTAACAATGCGCAACAACAGTCACGGTTGCAAGAAGATTCCCACTCACAGACACATGAGAGCAGATCCAACACTGTGGGGGAAAAGAAACTACTAGTGGCGTTCAAACAAATTGTGTTAATGTGTTAAAAGACATATGCGTTAACACACTTATACCGGCTACTACTGCTTAATAACTAACAAGAAATGTATTGTGAAGTGTGAGCTCAATTATGATTGTATCGCCAAGCTTGGTTTTGTGTGTAAAGTAGACCATCTGAGGTCATATACAGCCAATTTGGATTTATGGCTTCAGAAAAGTTAAACATTATTTATTTTATAAAAAAAAAAATAACTGGTCTATTTATAAAAAAAGGCAGTTTTCAAGATACGATTTGAAACTTTTGATGTGAATCATAGTACAAATGTAAGATGTAAATCGGTTCAATATTGAAGGAGTTAAAAATCTAAACGTAAAAGAGTAAAAAAAATATTATGCACTGTGAGCTCAGTTTCTAATGTATCAACACACTTGGTTTTATGTTGAAACTAGACCATAAGAGGATGATATACAGCGATTTTGGTGTCATTTGGTTGTAAGGGCTTGGAGGAGTTGTTTCAAATAGTTCAAGTGTCAAATCCAACCCACACACTTCAAAAAATTGTAATCTGTAAAAAAGTAAAATAAATAAATCTAGATAAAGTTCTGAAATTTTAAATGCTTCGTGATATTGGTTTAATTACAATAATACATTTTGATGTGCAGTGGACTTTTTTAGACATTAATAAGATATTCAAAACACCTAATGTGGAGAGTCGGAGAATGATATCCTGAAACTTTGATGTGATTTATATTTCTAGTTTTGGACGTGTACACTAGTGGTCAACTCAGGGTGATGGAATATATAATACGAAACATAATTTGTAATGGGTGCCAGTATATGAATGTTTCATCTCACTCCAAGGGACAAGTTCTGAAGATTTCAGAGCTGTAACCCTATTTGCCAATTGTCCATGATTTTTTAAATACTTTGAACTGCTGCTATAGCTCCACCAACAGGAACAATGCGATGGCATTGGGTGTAGTCTTGAGGACATGTGCGCCACATTTGGAGTGTTTTCAACCATGGGAAGTACAGAATCTGGGGGACTAATAATAATAATAATTATAATAGAAGCATAACCACCTAATAATACCAACGATGATCATAGTTGCCTGGCTGTACCAGACACCTAATAATAATAATAATGCAATATTTAATTTTATAGGTGTCTTTCTCGAGACATGGCATAGAATTTAGAGACAATATAAACAAATATATACAAACACAGTACAGCAGGGAATTGAGACAAGAAATATTTGTATATATAAATGTATATGAATAATTACAGCTCTATCATGTTTATGTACTTGTACTAGAAATGCTAGCTGAGGTTAGTCCTAATGTGGTTGGGTTGAGACGTACTTAGGGTTCTCTAAGAAGACGTCCTCAGGCAGCAGGTAGGGCATCTCCTTCTGTCTCATCTCGATCACCTGTAGGGGGAGACAACAGCCACTTTAACAAGTACTTCCTCCACAACATCGTGGAGGTCGCAAGGAGTCAAACACACGGGGGGGACTAAAAAAACAAGAACAACTAGAGTTTAAAGCGCACACAAGAGGCTTCCGCCATACACGCTCTGTCAAACGCGGCGGCGACGGACCTCATGGATGTGCTGGCAGAAGGTGGGGACGGTGGTGAGCTGGCAGATGAGGTTGAGGTAGGCCGCGGAGAGGGCGTGCACGGCACAGCGGTTGTACACAGGCAGGGCCTCCTCTGCGGAGAGGGCCAGGTCCTGCAGGCAGGGAGGAGGGTGAGAAAAGGAGGGGACGGTACTTCACCTTCCAGACTAGAACAGAACGCTACGTCTTTGACCGTACAGTCGCCCACTAAACGTAGGCCAGCAAAAGGAGACGGAGACCACCACACATACTAAGCACACCGGAATACTACTGGGAATTCTCAGACCTGGAGAGCAGCCAGAATAGGAGGAAATGTCAATGTGGTAAGTTATAATGGAATACAAATATGCCATCAGCCGAAAACAAACACTCCACTACTAGAGCCATGATTAGGGTTGAAATTATCACAGCGCAATTATATCGTACAGCTAGACTTAGTGTCTGATCCTGCAATCGCTGAAACAAATGCCAGCCAGAAAGTACCTGCTGCTTGAGCAGACAATTACCATTGTAACTCAAGTCTCATTATGGGTGTATTCCTATCGTGGATGCATTTATTTTTGGTGTACTGTGAAACTGAGTAGAACGTCTAGTTATTTTGGTGCCAGGCAACTCTGTGTGTGTGTGTGTGTGTGTGTACCTGCAGGGCTAATGCCAGGCGGATGAGGTCCACCACCACCTCCTCGTTGGCCAGCTCCATGCTGAGGAGGGCCAGCAGGTTAAACAGCATCCCGTAGTGTGCCTCTCCACTGCTCTGGTCTTTGCATCCCAAATAGATGTGGCGGTACAGCTGCTGTGCATGCTGGGAGACGTAGTCCCAGGAGAGAGAGGCAACACACGTGATGCTCAAGAAACAAAGAAAAATTATTCTAACAGACTACACACAATAACATCAGTACCAGCATGTCAAGATTGTTGACCTTTGTCTTGTTGTTGTTGTTTTTTTAAGATACAATACAGTGCAAAGGTTTTAGGCAGGGGGAAACATGTTTAAATGCAAGAATGCTAAGAAAGAAAGATTACAGAAGTGAGTGAATAGAAAATCCTTATCAAATCAGTAGTTGGTGTGATCACCTTTTGCATTCGAAACAGCATTCCCTGTCGGAAACCTATGCACAGGATTATCCAGAATATTCTTTACAAATAATTCTGTTGGCTGTAAAGTTTACAGTATAGAGCAAATGGTTGCCGAGCTGTGACTCCTGGGGCGAGGCAGCCCAGGAGAGGCAGTGGTAGGCCAATCAGCCAGATGGCATCAGCACTGCCAATGCTGCAACACTGAGAGGTGCTATTGCACCAAACCTAGGGACCTGTGCTCTCAGATTCAGCAACCGAAGAGACAGCCCTCTAGTACAGAAGGAACAACAGAAGGGGTGGAGGGAGAGAGAGAGAGAGAGAGAGAGAGAGAGAGAGAGAGAGAGAGAGAGAGAGAGAGAG
>JAVQJS010147731.1:0-14244 GCA_036024795.1 Galaxias rostratus | reverse complement strand
CTTTAGTAAAATGGGGAAGTAAATGACGCACCAAGGCTAAGGTAGAAAAGATACAACAGTTCAGTTATTATTTTAAGTACTACTTTGCCAATTTGACTGCGCTATAATTCACAGTTCTCTTTATATACATTTACATTCATATTACGCATTATTTTATTTATTGACCAATATAATCTGTCATCAGCACTTCGACATTCCCTTATAATCAATTCATAAAAACATAAAGTTATTGGCAATTGTGATCACCAACATGGCCTCCACCATCCAGTCGTCTGAACCTGAGATTCCAGACAACCACAAAGAGAGCTGGCTCGCCCTACTTACTGCAGCCGAAGCATATTGTCAAAAATCCGGCTGTGACCTGGCCATCCTCACAGCCTGCAAGAAGTTCCGGCCATCAACTGCAGAGGGGGATGGAGGAAAGAAAAGAGAGAACAGCGGTAACTTGCCAGCAGCAGGTCGGAAGTGGGATTTCTCCTATCATGTGTGGGGCCAGGGGACTTTAGCTGAGTCCTCAAGGCGCTACATGGATGACATTGCAGTGCTTCACTCCACGTCCATGCTGACATCCCAAAGACATACACATTTTGGTACAGGAGACAGAGGGTCCAAATTGGTGGTTGATTTGCCCTCTGAACCTGGATCTAGAGGGGTGAGGGTTCTTCATCTACATGTTAGCTATTCTTTAATCTATTTGCACTATGACTAGGTTATGATGTTTGGGCTATCAATGTCCTGAATGTATTCTCACCCTGTTGCAGGGCCTGACAGTTGAGGGTACCAGCCCCAACAGCAGACTATATTCCCAGAGCTACCCGTCAATCTACAGCTCGGGTACCGTGATTGGCCAAGCTGCCGGGAAACATGGAAATGCAGAAAGAGAGCTTAGTGTGCTGGAGGAGGCTGAGCGTGGGAGAGCCATGGCTGGCATTGGAGACTTGGAGGAGGAGTGTGAGGAAGAAGAGGAGGAGGACGACATGGAGGAAAGGAGACGCAATCTGAACGAAACTGCAGGTGGGCTTAGGATTTTCTTTTAGATTTTCTGGTTCTCACTTCAGAGCTAGAGTAAGATTAGAGGACCAGGCGTATTTACGCTATGCTTTCCTCTCTCTACCAGGCGTGTTCTCCATGGATGAAGACTCTTTGTCTCGAGACTGTGAGCCCTTTTTTGAATCTGACGGAGAAGAGGAGAGCACAGACGGTGAGCGTTTTGAGATAAAGAGATTGTGTGTCTATTGCATACTGGGTATATTCATGCAAATGTGATGGCCTCCTAATTCCCAGGCTCTCTGAGTGAGGAGGCGCCCCCTCCCCCACGCAGCATGGCAATGGGACAGGCTTCATACTCATCGCGTCGCCCCAACCCAATGGCTATGGCTCGTTCCCTACCTGTAACCGTGCCTGTCTGGGGCTTCAGAGGAAACCGAGGCGCTCAAGGAGAGGCCAACAGCGGGGAACGGGTCAGTCTACATAAACTCACATTGATAGGATATAGTGGACGGTTAAGGATTTCCACAGCAAGCCCCAAATTATTGTCCCGTTCATTTTAAACTATGTGCCCCTGTCTATTTGTTCCTCCAGGCTGGCTGTGCTGATCTTGATCATATTGCTGCCAGCATGAAGGCCCTGTTGGCTCCTGGAGCCACTGACGGCACAGAGATGTTTGGAGCACTGCCTCGGCCACGTCTCAACACAGGGGATTTCTCCCTCAAACACTGAGAGGAGACAGGAGAGAGATAGATTGAGATAAAGTGTGTGAGGTATAGGGTGGAAGAGAGACAGAGTGTATGTGTAAATGTGTTGGAGATAGAGATTCTGTGGGTGAAAGAACAGGACTTGAAATGGACGGCAGACCTGAAATTAATCATTAACAATACAAAAAGTAGTATCTCAGTACTACTGGTCAAATACAAACATCCCATGCTGCAAGAAATAGCTGTAATGGAACAATGCTGATAAAAACACTAAAATTATTCTACACACTAAACATTTCATTTCGCAACACTAGATGCAGTTCTGTTAACACTAAATGACAATTGAGCAATATGTGTGCTTTTAACCACTGCACCAACCGTCATGGACACAAATAGATATGGTTATTATATTTGAAACAAATAGCTTTATGTCCTTGCGGGGTAAGCTGAATAGTACATTAGCTTTTCAAAATGTTGATGAAGGACAACCATGTACCTATAGATCCTTTCAGTTTGTACTTCCACCTTTGCCAATGAATGGCTGATATATAGAATGATTGTACATCGATTTTATCGACAGGGGCATGCTAATGTTTCATGACAGAATGAATGAGAAAATGGCTGATTTGTGTGTTTGATACAGAGTTTATGTTGAACAGAATCTCCAACATTTCAAAAAAACATAGATATGTTTTGAGTACTTTAATGTTTCAAATAAAGCAGCAAAAAAGTAGATTGACTTACTTGTTTGGTGTTCTTCCCCTTCACAAATGTATATGGTTTTACATGACATGCTATAATTATTATATTTATGGGACTGGTGTTTGTTTCTATAGCTTGTAATTGGTGATGCATATGTTATTTAAATTTACTCAATAAGGCGACCAGTTTGTAGTGCTACGTTCATGCTGACTGAGTGTACCATCAGTGTGTGGTAGGAGACAAAATTGTCTAAATTATGAAAAACTGACACTCTTGCCAAGCTCATTATAGCAAAGGTTTTCCCCTCCCAACATGATAACGGTCCGAGGCATTGCTATCACACAGAAGTTTTATTTGTTTTGTTGTCTAAATTCACAGTAAGACACACAGGTAAATCAAATATAAAATAATATAAGCTTTCGATATTTGTCTATTGTAGCAGAAGATATATTGTGAACTAATTATTCAAAAATTAGCTACTCAACCCTGCGTAGATAGCAAATTGATATTACACTAAAGTATGTTTGACATCAAGGTTTCCTGTTTTTATTACCTCAAGCGTTTTCACACCCTACACATGCCCTATACCTATCCTTCCTCTTCGACCTTCCTCAGTTTACTTTGTGTAACACCCTCTTTACTGATCCTTTTTCCGGATCAAGCAGTGGGAGTTTGTTCCAATCCAGAAGGCTGGGAGCATCTTGTCATTGAGGTTGCATTTATATTTGTGGATCAGGTGTACTTCCTTCTCAACATCTCCCTCTACCAGGAAGAACTTAATGATTCCAGCTGGCTGGTCCAGGTATACGCCTATGGTGTGAACCTGGGGGAGCGTGACCTCCACACTTTCCCCGTTGTGCCAGACATGGTAGCAGGAGCTGGCCCAGCCTGCACCCCAGGAGCTTTCATTCTCCCCGAGGCCACTTGGCCCATCCAACCCTTTCCGCCCCGCACTCTCACACACCACCCCAACAACCACCCATCCATCGTATTCCACTTCCCAGTATCCCCGTGCTCCCAAAATCCCCTCCTTACACAGCACCTACAGGGATGAGTGGAAGAAGCCAAAAATTAAAAAGATAAGGCAAAATGTGGCAAGAACGCTTAGATTATCATCTTGCCAAATGTTCACTGTGCAACAGTGCATAGAACCCTGATGATGTTCATCAATTTGGGAAGAAGACTCACCTGTGGTGACAGTTCATATCGCTCAGGCCTATTGGGGTATGGACACACAGTGTCCGACATACGGGCTACTTTGGTTCCACCTTCTGAGATCCACAGAAGCTTTTGGGCGGTCTTGTCATCCAGAGAGGTGGGGAACCAGTCTGGAAGAAGAATATGTTAACGACTGTAAATAACTCTGTGTGTTGTGGTATTTTTTGCTAAAGGATGGAGCATGGGAAGGTTAAGTTGTTTTATCATTGCTAAAAAAAAAGATAATGAATTCCTAATGTCTTTCAACCACGTATCATGAGCCATTGCCCTTCTTAGCTCTTTTGTGTTGGGGTACTCTCAAATTAGCATCACAAGTCTCAAAGGGAGAGCGCCAAAGTGATAAAGAGACAAATATGTAACCTTACATTTCATTAACTCTGTCCTCGTGGTGGGTTCAGGAATATTAGGCTCATATGGGGGCTGCTTTTCTGTGGGGGATGGAGTGTGGGAAAAAGGGGAAGGAATTGGAGATACATCCATTAATCAAATTCTAATGGTGTAATCCAGTTTTAGTGACACCACCTGTCCAATGTAATTACAACATGCCATTATCATTTGGATTAACATAAACACACTGTTGTGTCTCTTACCTTCAGGAGCAGCATTTGTTTTTTTACCTATAAAAAAGACAAGGGAACAAGTGAATCAGTTAAAAGTGTTCCTGCAGAGAAATGCATGTTTCATTCGAATTTTCATCCTTCTCTCTTTCTATCTCTCCTATTTTTTCTTCTACTTTCGTCTTACATCTCTGTAAAAGACTGTGCTATGTTAGACTTTTCACTTAGCACTGATTCATGCTGTTTACCCATGCCAGGTTACGGTTTGGGTTACAGCTTAAGGCCATGATGGGCCTAAACTTACACTGGCTAAGGACACACATCACAGTCACTGACAGCAGGGAGCCAGGGGGTTCTAAGAATATACTCTGTGTCTGATGCCGTTATTTCACAACGCTGCCGTCATGTATTCTCTTTTTGCAATTCTCGGCTGTAACCGCTTTAAAACTTTGTCTCTTTCTTTTGCACATCAGTATGTCATACCACTTAAATGCAAATCTGGATTCTGGTGGAACTCTGTATTCATTTTTAATTATTATTACTCCTATGGTATTATTTGTGAACCATTCAAAGAGCTACATTCATAAATGTCTAAATAAACAAAATACATTTTATTGTATACACATTTGTACTGCTATGCAGCCCAAATGTCATGAGCATGTCTTGGGCGATCCAATAAATTGCTCCTCTTTACTTCATTAGTGTCACCTGGTTGTCGCCAGTGTGCCCACACACCTTATTACATTCCATTTCAGTTTTTAAATCTATCTTGAATCCAGTTCCTGTGTGGTAGAAAAATGTGGGTTATATCACGCGATAGTACTCGCTGATGGAAGGGAGGAAGATATCGGTTTATTGCGTCTCTGACAGTTTATACTATTGCAGTGAGCCGGAGTGGCCAGTGACACCAATGAATGGCTATCTAGAGGACGAGTGGTCATTGATCACCATGGTGCTGCCAACACATGACTGAGAGGAGAGACCAGTCAGCTCTTTTATCTGGGGACAGCCACCTGTCTGGGAGAGCAAGCAGAAACCTAACTCTGGACCAGAAGAGGCCGACTGGTGACAACCAAGAAGAAAAATGCAAACTTATAACCACATCAGCAGAGGCCAGAAGAAACTAAGGGGATGCGCAAGTCCAAACAAGGTTGAACATTCTACTGCCATCCATGGAATTTGTTCGGAGAAGAGGCCTGTGGTCAACTTAGCAGAAATTGTACCACTTCACTTGATGTTCAGAATACTGACCAAATAGATTTGGGTTTAGTTTTAATCCGAATGGCAAAAATTTATATTTCTTTTCAACATCGTGACTTCAACCTGAAGTTAAGATATAATGTTATTGACATTATGGCGTAAACAGCTGATGGAGGTAATTTGAGGGCCAGAGGGGAGAGATTTGGCAAGAGAAAAAGAGAACGATAGTGAAGGCCATCTGGCCTTGGGGCTTTGGTATTGGGGTGAACAGAGGTTGATGACAGATCACTCCATCTATCATTCCATCCCTCATACCTTTCCAAGAATTCCCCCTTGTAGGGACAGAGTTGGAGAAGGAGGGACAAACATAGAGGAAAAGAGAGTAAGAATAAGAGTGGGCTGAATGGCATAGACATTGTAGAAATGTATGTTGCTGGGATAATTGAAAATTCCGAAAATCGACGGAGGAATGTTTTATTTGGTATTTTCATATAGGTTTTATCTTCCATATTATACATGGAGTCTTTGGGCATTAATGAGAAATATGTAGCCACAGGCAGTCAGTATCTAAGTCACTTTGGAGTAAGATATCAGGCAGGCTGTTATGCATGGGGTTTGGCGTTTGACAGTTCTCTGGCTCCCAAATGGAGGTTAAGCCTCCACAGATACCAGTCCACACTCAGTGGGATCAACAGCAAAGCCGCACATAGATCGACAAATGGATAAACAGATACTTAGAGAGATTGATGGCTTGTCTGTTGGAAAGAAACATGTAAAATAACATTTAGGCCAATAATGTTTACAATATAAAGGTTTACAATGAAAAGGAGAAATTAAGACAATATACTTTGTGTCACGGTATGCAAACTCTAAGGTTGTTTAGTCGTCTGATTAGATAACAAAATATCACAATCTAGAAGTAACACTTAGACTACAATGTTGAGTAGAAATGGATTACAAGTACAAATTACAAACACCTAGGAACCTTATGAGCCACATTATTAAAGGTTTCACAGAATTAATATTTTAGTATAGGATTTCCAAGATACATTAGTAATTAATCGTCACCCTGTTACATCTTCCAAGTAATCTGAATCATGGAAGGTGATAGAAAATATAAAAGTTACATGGACAGGCATTACGCTATTAAAATCCTGGATCTTGGAGGACGGCCACGGTCATAAATTCTTCCCAGAATCAACATGCGACCTCTCTGACGCCAAAGAAGAGAAGCTGTTTGTTTTGGATGAGCCTACACATGGCTGTGCTTTGATGAGAGAGAGCTGCATGTGCAGATCGAGTTCAGAACATCCCACTGAGACAGCAAGATCAGAGAGGTCACTGATAGTGAGATGAGAGGAAGGATAGAGGGAGAGATGCATACAGTTGGTTTGCAAGATATTAAACCATCTCTCTGACCTCTGTTAGGAAGTGTTGAAAAAGCCCAAGCTGTGATCCTTGCCTCTGATGAGTGTGGATATTAAATGGAGACAAACGAAAAGTATAGAGTGACACATGGGCAGACGATCAGAAAGTCCCAAAATGGAAAAAAGGATCGTTCAGCCAGGATTGCATTGTTGGCATCTTTAAGTGTCTAGAGGCAGCTAAAGTCCCATAATGTCAGGACTACACAGTCATAAACCAAACTGAGGAGGGCTTTTGCCACTTGAACTACTGTGCAGTGCTTTACACTGCGTTAAAATAGGAGCCAGAAGAAGGATCGGGAACAATTGGGATTGAAGATTATTAAAGCCACTCTGTGAAAGGAAAGGTATGAAGGAAATATTGGGATGAAGTCAAATTATAATTCTATTCGGGTAACAAAAAAAAAAAAAGAAAAACAAAAAAAAGAAGATCAATAGAACAAGACAGAGCTGTGATAAAATGCAGGTCTGTGTGATGGTGTGAGATAGCAGACTTCTGAGTAGACACACCGAAGGGATGAAGTGAGGCGAGAAGGACAGCTGTAAGAACATCGCTTGTGGTTTGGACAGGATTGATGCCAGAGCTGGGAGGTCCTGTTTGTTAAGATGATTAATGAGAAGGTCTGATACGTGTAGAGAGAAACTTGGCAACAAGGGGCTGACAAGTTGGTGTCACAAACACGACCTTACTTCAAACGATGGGCAACAAGCGGCGGACTGTTCACATCATAAATAGCAAACACCTAATGTGTAATTACAAATCATTTTAACAAAATGCTGAGGGGATCGTTAGTGAGACGAGAACCAGTCTATTGTCCTAAAAATAAATAATAACCTACACATTTCACAAATGTGTAATGAGCACACGCTGAATCGGCTCTTAAATACTGGTAAAATGTTTCATGTAATAGTTTTGTAGTTGATCTTTCTGTTGAAGTTAGTTATTAGGCATGTGCAAACCTTCAGTAGGACTCCTTAAAACATTTAAGGTATGATGTAAAAAAATATAACTTAATAACATATAGTAGATACTATTTAAGAGTTGCACAACAAGATAAACAACAGACTTTTTGTAGATCTGCTCACATACAAAATGTTTAAGGCGATCAGTCCCTTACCTGCTTTCTTTGCAACAGGTGTGATTCTGTTGGTGGTTCCAGCGTTATTTGGCATGTTGCACTGAAATCCCAGGCTGTGGCAGTGTGTGGGACTCTGAGCAGGAACACTCTTATTTCTTTAGAAAAAATCAGGGAGGGGTGAGTGCGACAAACCAAAAAGGGGCCGAGGTTTTTTTTTTTTGGGGGGTGGGGGGGGGGCGCGGTGTGGGAGATGGTTGGTTGAATGTACCAGAAGCCAAAGTTGGTACAGTGGTGACATTTGAAAGTCCCGTCCGGATCTTTTTAAAAATGGAGTGATGGATGTAAACAAACAGTTCAAATACGACAAAAGAGGAATGCAAACTCTTTGGCATAAACATCAACATGCATGCGTGTTAAGACTCAAATGTATTTGAAGATTGCTTAAAGACAGGAAGACGAATGATGTCCAGTGGATTGAAGATACACTAACGAAGGAGGGCAAAGGTAATGTGCAGCGAGTAACAAAGCAGGAAGGAGCCCTTGTGGGAGCCATCATCAGTGGCTCCACTGCCTGTGGGAGGTTATGCCCACATTTCTGGAATAATTATTGAAATATTTGTTAGCATTATGCATGGCTTTCAGGATGGGGTACACTATAATATGTAACATTGGCAACACTCTGTCTTTGCTTTTAATTGAAGTTAAACTTCAAAAAGTCTATGATGACCTTATAATGTGGTTGTGTAAAGGTTACAGGCCCTTAAAGTGAGTGACTGTTTTTAAGGGTATATTGGGAAGCAAACTTAAAAACAGGCTTGCATTTACAACTAAATAATTATTTTGTCATTGGTATACCGTACATGAAACAAATCCATCAATGATCAAAGTACTTTTTGTTCCCTGACACTATGTGTATAATTGTACGGTTCCTCTCCTTTCCTCATGCAACCCTGTCACTGACATAGTTGTTGCACTCCTTACAATGAATATGAACAAGCACTGTGATATTAAAACAAGCAAGACTAACTAGCTGCCTACTTTAAACTCAACGTAATTTTTTTAAAGACAGGAACTAGTCATGTGCAACTATCTATAGTGCCTCATCCACTCAGGTCATTATTTAATGTCAAAAGAGAATAGCTTTCCATCAAGTAACAAGGTTACATCACGCCTGGTATTTGGGGCACCATCTATTAGACAAATGTTAATGAAATGTAATATCCCTTCAGAATGTTTATCTTGTGGTGTGCTAATTCACTTTCACACCTAGAACTTAATGCTGTCAGTAGATTGTGACCCTCTGAGAATGCTAAGGGTATACAGCAGTATTGTCTGGCCCATTACCATCATGGTATAATCCATAGTGGTAATACCCGCAAACTGAGTGGACTAGCTAATAGCCTTCAACAGGGTCCCATTACCAGCTAACTTTACAGGTAATGCTAGGATTGCATGGCAAATGGGTTACAGAAGCACACAGGGGGTTGAGTGTGGAGGACTGTTGAAATGTTTCTCGACTTGCAATCATCCCCCTGGTAGTTTCGTTGGCCTCCCGTAGAGTTCCTGTCACCGGTCTAAGTGTTTTTTACTCTGTGCCTTCGGCCTATAGTGTGAACATCAAGACTTGTAAATAGCATCTCAGTAGGTCACCAAGGGTCTCCATTTTCATGAACAAAACACAAATAATATTTACACACTGAGGCTCTACTTACGGACAAAGAGAAGTGGCTAACAGTGCAAATGGGAATTTGCCAATGGTACAGACACAGGCTATATGACATAGTTGTTGGCTATTTCTCACCAAGACTGAGAGGAGATAGTAAGACACATATTGCTATAATGTTTCGATTTTGTAAATAGCCATGAATGTATCAACCCACATGGCAACATCACACCTCTAATGCTAATAAATCATAAGCCTTAACTAGCAGGGGGGCCCTACCTGGCACATGATGTCGTGGTGACATTGGTGGTTTATTAGCAACAAAAAGCCTGGAGATTTATGACTGAAGACTGGGACACAGGCGGCAATGTAAATTATCCTCTTCTCTCAATCCCTTCTTCCTGTCCTTGACTATTTAATACAAATTCTTACTGGACATTAAAGGAGCATCAGAAAGTCCATATACAGCATTCAAGTGAGGTTTTCCGCGCTAAAACGATGAACAATGTGTTTGATAAACGTTTAATACCTCATACCTAAAGCTCTTGGTACTTAGCAGGTGGGAAGTATTCAGGCCTGGTACTAACCGGCCTCCTCTCTTTAATAAAAAATGCTATTTGTGAGGTTATGGTACCATGACAATGGTTCCTCCTCCTATAACTTGTGCTGGTTTCTTCTAGTTTTTGGAGCAGATCGCCAGTGTAAGAAAATGGTCTGAACAACCTGTAATGTAGTGCTCCACAAATCCCGCTTTTTCATGTTCGAATGGTCTTCCGTATACCATTGACATTGTATGGAAAACATGGATTGACTCCTGCATATCCGGCTTCTCAGTCACCTCCGCCCCCATCTGACAAAGTAGCCTCTCGCTTTACTAACAAATTACTTTGTCATTCCCTTGCCCCTTCAATTCAAACTCTCCCCTGTGCCTCAGCTGTTCACATTGCACATCACATTACACACCAGTATTTTTTTAGCAGCATGATGAGCACAAGCCTGGGACATAGTAACATAGAGACGGGTTACAGAGGGACTTTGTTTTTGCAAGGCTAAGGGAGTATTCTGATAAAAGCAGAAGCTGTCGGAAAAATAGAGGGGAGTCCAGTGAGCACTTAAGTGTTGAGGCTCAACATTGAGCCTGGAAAAATAAGGGGATATTTTGCACAGCAAAATACATGGGCTAAAAACAGACAGTTGAACGGATGTATGACTGAACTGTGAAACTGACTGGTGTGTAAAATAATTCTGTTGACACTGGAGTTCAAGAATATTTAGCATTTAAAGCCAGACCGCCAATCTTACAATATCCCTTACTGGTTATTATTACAGATATGAAGATGTATTACTAAGTCCTACAGAGGATGCCAGCTCAAGGGTGGACAAAACTAGAGTGATAGAGGTGGAGTACAGAGCCGCACTAAGACATGATTTTCATTTTGTCAGACAGGAACAAGAACGTGAATGCCATTTTGGTTTTTATGATATGTAGTACCACTAATTACAGGATTTTGAGTCAGACAGTACACTTGAACATGTGAAGTGTGGCTAAAATGGTTTATAATCCAAATTAGGTCTGGGTCTGTGCTATAGACAGTAATAGAGAAATAAAAACAACATAAAATCAGTAGTTAGTCAAAGATGAACTTATTCCAAATTTACAATAATCATGCAAAACCTGTCAATTTAGAAGTTAATATGAGATTGATACTTTCAAGAGAATGTCATTTCTATAAAATGGCACTTAAGAAACATTGCCAGTAAGAAAGTACATTTTAAAACAAAAAACCACAGATCTACATCTACCTGCAAGCACTAAAAGGGCCCCTAGTGAGTAATGAAATTAAGTCAGACACCATACATTTGGATTGAAATAAATATTTATTTATCCATCATTAATAAAAACACAGTCCATGACACACACTCTGAAGAATGATCTGTCTAGAGACAGTACAGGCCTAATTAAGTTAAACGGAGTGAGTCAAATGTGCAACTATCATCATTATGTACAGCGATTAGAGACTGTTTCTAGAGAAAATGTACCAAAGAAAACAACTGTTCACAAATAAAGACAACCGAGGAATGATGTTGGCGAGATTATCAACGGCCACCTCCATTAGCTGCTCCGCCCCCCGCTCCACCCCCAGACTGGTCCTGAGCACCAGACATCATCAAGAAGAGAACCAGAGGTACTATGTACATCCACTGAAAATAGAAAAGAGAAAAGCATTTAGTCTATTGACCATTGCGCTATCGGTTCTTAGCAAATCACAAGTCTTACAACTTCACCGTTTCACTTTCCCTCTTTGCAACGATAATCACCTCATTGGATGATAGAACAAAAAGGTTGAGTGAGTTAAGATATGCTGAATAGTGAAGGGATGCATGAATCAGGACCAAATGCCCCCAAACAAGAAAAGAAAGAGAGCAGAAGGTGAATCAGTTAATTGCATCACAAGAAAATAACATATTGTTTAGTCTTGCAAGGGGAAGAAGAGAGCCAGAACTCAGCACAGACAGGGAAACACTAAGTGAGTCACTGAACGAGCCAAAAGTGAGAACAGTACTTGAGTGGGAATCAGCTTGGCTCTCTGTCTCCCCCTGCTGGGGGCTGTGCAGCATTGGTGGCCATGAGGAACACTGCACCTCCTAGAATCAAATACCACTGGAACACAGCACAGCACTGAGTCAATACACACCACTGACAGCAGAACAATACAGCATAGCACAAAGCTATATCACAGCACAACACAACACAACACTGCAGCAGAGCTAAAGACCACTGGGCAGCATGTAAGTTCGAGTGATATTTGAACTCTTCAGGCACTAACACTGTGTACCATCAGCTATAACTCTTGTGGTACCATAACCTACAATGTCTTGTTATGCGGTTTGGTGAACTTGCCTTAGCCAAGACAAAGACAAGGTAAAGCAGACAAAAAATAGTACAGCACTCGAAAAACTGCTGGACTAGCGTTCAGACAGAAATCAAATATGGAAATGGTCAACATGAAGGAAAAGATGTAAACAGAAATGCAAAGTCATTGAGCTCAAAGACAATTCACACCAGAAAGGTGAGGGGGAAGTTTGGATGAGGATCTTCGTGCATCAAGGGAAGACAACTAGTAAAAAAGGAAATTTCGAACTTACATATTTGGCAAAGAAGGATTTCTGCTCTTGTGTATTCTTTCCTCGCTTTTCCATTTCCATTTCCATCCGCTCAATAAACAATGCCGTCTCAGGCCTTAGGAAAAATAAAGGTAAAAAATGTTGGGCCTATAAAAGGTGGAGTGGTTACATTTCATAATAACAGTACACTGCAAATTTACAACTTTTTCACAAAATACACTGAACTGGCCAGAACTCAACCAATAAAGCATAGAAAATATAACAATATGAAAATTCTCAAATATTCCATGACAGGAATTTGGACTGACCCAGGTGCGTTGACAGGTCCTACAATACTCAAGGTGGTGTTAAAAGCCTCGAGGTCCACCTCATCCTCTACCTCAGTCCCTCGACATGCCCCTGGAATCGTCACAATGGAGACACCAATGAGCACACCAGAGACATCTGTGTGGAGGGTGAGGACATCGCTGAGGTGGGACTCCACCATAGCACACTAAAGGTCAGAGAGAAATAAAGCTAGTTATGAATGCTAAAATGTATTCCATTCTAATGCAAGATAACTCTTAGGTTATAGTATGTATTCAAGTGTTAAGATTGTGTTGACTTTGAAAGGTACTTTATTTTAGGTAAATCACATACCGCTCTAACAAACGCTGTAACATATCCTTCCAACTGTCGCTCTGTCTGCCTGTCGGCCTGTAAGGACACACGAGGAACTCGGATCCTGTACAAACCATCCACTACAGCCACCTCCTGTATAGGAATAAACATACAAGCGAAATGTTGCCATTGTGAGGACGCAGGCACTCTTGGGATTAGCAGCCCCTCCATGGATTTTTCTACAAATCGAGTTAGAATTACCTTTAGTTTGGTCCTGTCCTCCTCCGAGAGCTGGCTTGGAGAGAGTGACACACTGGGCTCCTTTCCTGCCTTTAGAATTAAAGCTCCACGCACCCGGAACCGAGACACATCATCTAAGAGATGCCAGAGTTGAGTTACAGAAGTTAACTTGGCCAGCATGTATTTTTAAATAACCATTTCATTTTATTCTTAATATATTCAAAAGGTATAAGGGCATAGGTCAACTCAATCCACAATTCAGTGGAATATGTTAAGGTTAATAGTTAATTATTGGCTTTGATATTTTAGATTATCTTCTTAAATGTATAAACACCATATGAAATGTCGTTGGACACAATCTTAATTCAGCCTGCAGTCAGTGTATGCTAAAATAGCCTAAATTGTGTCGCACCCTTGCCATGGCAGAGCAGAAATACACTGTAATAGTCGTAACAATAAAGTATAAGGTAATAGTGCCGTAATAATCATAATAGATCAATGATAAAAAATACTACAGGAAAAACATAACCCCAGATTAGCTAGCTATTCTAGGATAACGGTTATCCACATGGCAATAACATTGGCTAGTAGCATTGTTAACATATTGGCCCTACTTACCAAGTTCAAATGAATGTTCAAGAGGCAAAGAGAAACCACTAAAATCTGTGTCTAGGCCATCACCAAGCTGTAAAAACAGACACAAACTAGTAAATAGTTTCTGAAAATAGCAAGTTATCTGTT
>JAVQJS010147701.1:0-15464 GCA_036024795.1 Galaxias rostratus | reverse complement strand
ACACACACACACACACACAAACACCATATATAAAGT
This sequence comes from Galaxias rostratus, assembly GCA_036024795.1. Lineage (NCBI taxonomy): Eukaryota > Metazoa > Chordata > Actinopteri > Galaxiiformes > Galaxiidae > Galaxias > Galaxias rostratus. Next base: position 15,428 of record JAVQJS010147701.1, on the reverse strand, counting down.
TCACAATTTGGCCCCGGTTTGAGGACTCCGATCACGTCTTTAGTCTGAGGCCTAGTGCTGTCTGTGCTCTTGTGGTTTTCCAGAGCTGTTCCAAGCCGATGTGGATGAGTTCTGCCAGTACTATGGGAGGAGAGACGGTAACCTGTGCTTCCCGGACTTCCAACGGAAGCAGCCGCGTGGGCAGGATTCCAACTACTTGGGAGATGAAAAAATTGAAGATATCAACAGGTTTGTTAGCAGATATGAAGAAAATGAAAATGTTCACATAAACGTTCAATGATGTCCAAACAGGGACTGATTCATTTATGTATTGCTTATCATAAAAGTTTTGTGGTCCTACCCGACATGACCTAAGACAATTGATCAGATAACAGTTGGTTTGAGCCCGTTGAAATAATTTGGGGTTCATAGGGGTTTTGCCATCACTACGCCCGGATGAGCCCACCCGCCAGAGCGGAATGCTCCCCGCACGTCCGTCCCCTCTGATCCAAGAGTTTGTTCAGAGTACATTCAACCGGCTTTGACCACACAATGAAAAATGCTTAGCCTGCGCCATTGGCAGCCACCTCCCTTCACAGTGAATGTCTGTGGACTGATGTGACCTTTTGTGTGCGACGGAAACCCCCTGAACTCTCCTTCTCCCCCGGGAGAAATGTTCCCCTAAATGGCCACCACTAGCAAAAACACGCACAGCTCTACTAGTCTTTTTGTTTTTTTTAAATCAATTAATTAGCATGAGGTACCCAATGCTAATGCATGTGGGCTGACTTCATTTTGGATGCTCCTGCCATGGAAGGGCACCCTCCTCGACCCCTCGTCCCGCTGTCAGACCCGTGGACAGAGTAAACGCACTGAAAGGAGTACGCAGGGCGTTCCTCCACAATTTACGCTCACCCAAAATCCCCACTACTGAGCCAAAGAAAGCGCTCCAGCTCCCCTTTATAATTACCCCGATCTCTAGGAGGCTTCAGAAAGATAGGCAGCGTCTCCTGGCCTCCCACTGATCTGTGGGGACTTTAGGAACTAGGCCACACCTTCCAAAGGAGGTGTTCCACCTCAGCGTTCCCCTCCAACGCGTTCTCCCAACCCACCGCTGATCAGTCCGTATCCCCTCCCTTGAGACGTCTGGCCTGATGATGATGAAGATGATGATGGTGATTAGGGACCTGCAGTGACGGCGACGGTCTGAGTGGACCCTCACTCCATAGGTCTTCATCAGACCTCCCACTCCTATGGAAACAAAGGAGGAGCAGGGGAGAGAAAAACAGATGAGAATAGAAAGGAGAGAGGGAACATCTGCTGGGCGCGTCAACTCCAAATGCAGCTCTGTAGGCCACTGGCAGAACTAGAAGAAAAGTACTGGACGGATGTGTGTGTAATCCTTTTATTTCCCTTTGATAGACCTGGTCAACTAGATAGAGGACGTCCCCAAGCAATTGTGGTGGGCCTACAAAGGCTCTACACCTGTGTTTTAGCATGGCTGTAAATGCATTTGTATTCCCCACCCAGAACTAAAGGTTAGGGACACAGTCGTTGCCCAGTTTAAACAACTTCAAAATAATTTCTAAATGACACACTGGCACTTTGACATAGAACGGCTGTCAAGCAAAACAGCAGGTTCTTATTGCTGTCAAAAGACGAGTGTGCTTTTATTTGGGCTTCTTCTCAGCCCTTGTTGTTTTCCCCTTAAGTGCACGACTATGAACTTCATATCAACTCTGACCTTTGTTTTCATTCCTCTCCCTCTCTCCCTCTCTCTCTCTCTCTCTCTCTCTCTCTCTCTCTCTCTCTCTCTCTCTCTCTCTCTCTCTCTCTCTGTGTCCCCCTTTCCCTCCTTTCCGTCCTTCCCTTCCTAATGGGATTATCTGCCCGCTGACCTCTGACCTTTTGTTCCTTTTTCCCGGTCGCCCAGGAAACACAAGCATAACTGCTACTGTGCCCAGGAGGTGTTGAGTGGCCTGAGGCAGCCGGTGGCCGTGGTGCACTGTGGCGACGGCTCACAGCGCCTCTTCGTCTTGGAGAGGGAGGGCTTTGTCCTGGTGCTCACCCACCAGCTGGAGTTGCTGAAGGACCCCTTCCTGGACATCCACAAGCTGGTGCAGAGCGGCCTCAAGGTAGTGACGCAGGGGGCACAGGCCCCCGAAATGGATAGTGTGTGTGTGTGGGGGGGGGGGGTTCGTTGGACAGCGCTAGGGTGAGCCAGAAAGGAGGGTTGTGGAGGCTTGTTAAATTAGGCCGAACACTCTGAATACACAGCCACTAATGACTTAATAAGTTGGCTTAGCGTGGTTTTAATACCGGTCATTACAGCACATCTGTCAGCACCTTTGGACTCGTGGGACAAGGCTGACCTTTTTCCTGTGACTGTAAAAAAAACACGATCACTAATGTACGACTCTACCAATCAACAAAAGTTATTAAGCAAAACCAACAGCCATTTATTAGTTGCTAAAGCGAATATTTGCTTCTTGTGGTCTCCTAATTAAGGGTACGTACACATTACGCTCACGGCTAATTTGTTGATAATTTGCACAAGATGGCCCCATGTCTTTCTGGGGATTCTCCGTCATGTGTTCCACACCCTCCACGGAGGTCTGCACTGGGCCTTCCCACACGGTGAACACTAACACAACACTCTATCGACTTGACTTGGGTCATCAACGCTTCGCACCACACACAGCAGAAGACCCACTGTGCCTCCGTGTTTTGGAAGCCTTTGAGTCGGGTCTTTCTGTCGGCACTCTCTCCCCCCCGACTTATGAAAACATCTGCACACTCTCTCTCTCTCTCTCTCTCTCTCTCTCGCTCTCTCTTTCTCTCCCTTCCTCTATCTCCCATTGTGAAATAACGAGGGGTTGGAGAGGAACACTGAGAGCAGGAGAAAGAGGCCACGGCACTTTGCGGTTTCGGCGAGACAGGAAGCTGCCAACGCGTCTGTACTTTCGGAGGGGGAATTAGCACCTATCTGACATTCATTCCCCCGTCCTGTCTGCCCTCCCACCATCATGGAAGTCTGACTTCCACAGGGCCGGGGAGAAGGTGGCCAGCCGAAAGATATGTTATACTGCCGTTTGGCTTGGCATCCACTCAGAGGGAAAAGAGAGGGAGAGAGACGCACACCCAGACGAGGGAGTCAAACTGAAATACAATCAGCATCACCCCTCAGTCCGTGGGCTTTTTGTTGGCGTCTCCTCCAGGCAGAAGTTGAGTAGGAAGTGAGTTTCGCTGTTTGCCTTGGACGCCTCCCCGAGGCTCGGAGGCCATATTGAGGGAGGCGTTCTTTCATCACTCATTGGTTGATTTGAAAATGGTGACATTCATCAATGTTTGGGCCAGGCTAATTGTCTGGAATATAATCCTAGTAGCCATGAAGTCGAATTTCCCACATGCAAAGATGAATAAAATACACAAACCAACGCTCTAACTTTTACCTAGCAAAAAGCTTGTGTCTCTTGTTGTAAAAGTAGAACTATGACAGTATTTCTTATCACTTGAAAGTGCATTGTTTAGACAGTCCAAATCAGATTCCTTCTGATGAGTTTGTAGATGGGACGCTTTCGGACAGGACGTCTATCTGTCACGCATGCCTGGCAATCCTACACCATAAAGGCCCCCCTTTTTCTTCCAGGGGGTCAATCGGGAGCCCGGCACACGGACACTCAGCGACCCCCATGGCGGGATATCCTCCCTGCTCCTTTAGCCCCATCAAACCAAAACGCTAACGGATAAAACCATCATTATGACAATTAGAGGTGGCCCGAGCCCCGGCAGGGGCCCCTGGAGTTCTATTCTGTGATGTGGGCTGCCAGCGAAGGGGAAGCTCCCCCCCGGTCGCGTGGGAGCCTTTGGCAGCCAGGGCAGGGCCGAGGTGTTTACTGCTGGGATCAACAGGAGGTTGCTTCTCTGTATACAGATAGAGGACCCCCCCCTGGCCCCACTGGGGTAGAAGCGGAGATAATTGGCCCCTCATATGCTTTGATTGTAATGCTCTGTCTGCCCCCCCTCACTACCCACCCACACCCCTCGCCTCCCTGCTTCCCTCTTCCCGCCCCCTCCACGGATTCCCCCGATGCCAATTAAGCCGACCCGCTTGGAAACAATGCCGCGCTGTGGCAGCGGTGGTGCAGCCCCTCTCAGCTGCACTGTGGGTGTTCTCCTGTTGTAACCCAATCGCTCTCCTCGCCCTATATCCCACCCCTCTCTCTTTCTTATCAGTGCTCTGTGTGTGTGTGTGTGTGTGTGTGTGTGTGTGTGTGTGTGTGTGTGTGTGTGTGCACGCGCGCGTGTGGAAGCCACTTGCTGGCATCCCCTTCCCGTTAGGAAGCCTGCTAATTTCCTGCCACCCGCTCCTCCTCCCCTTATTACTCCCCATCCTCTCATCCCTGACCATCTCTCTTCCTCCCTCCATCCCACACACAGAGTTCCTTCTCCCCGATATAGCCTGCTGATTGTCTGCAAGGACAGTTCCCTTTTTCCGGTTTTGCCATGTCACCATCCCCATCCTCACCCTCCAAGCCGATTGGCTCACGCAAACGTACCTTGCGGGGCGATTGGCTAAGTAGGCCTTTCAGCAGCTTTAGGATTGGAGCTGACACTTGAGGTTGAAATGTGGTGTGAGGACTGTGCGGCATGTGGCAGAACCCGACTGCTTTATAGCCCTCCGCCAGCTGCAGCGCCTGTTTACCGTGCCACAGTCCCAGCCATTACCAGCGGCTAATAGCGACACTTGACTACAAAGCCATTTTCTTTTTGTGTTAACAGTGGTGCCTGGCCTGTTAACTTGTTTGGGGGGTTCTTTAAAGCAAGCACTTCCAGATGCTATAGTAAAGGCTGACATATAGACTCTTTCATATAAATCCACATGTCGAGGCCGCCGATATTTGTAGGCTACAAAACGTGGCCAATGTTTCAGCTTTGATCCCATTACCAGCGACATATTGCCTATGCGTGGGAAACAGAAGACGAGGAGTTGCGCCCCGGCGAAGGAGCGTGTAACAAATGGAGACATCTGCAACGTCGCGGGGTCAGCACTCCGCTGAAGTGTGCGAGGCCGTGTGACAAGGGAGGCCCGCCATAAAATATTTCACGGCGAAACGAATAGCTCCCAGCGTGTTATTCTTTCAGGTCCCTGCTCGGCACACAGCTGTCGGGCTCCCTCAGCCACCGGCCCGCGCCAGGGGCTGGGCCCTCAGACTGTCCAACATACGATCCCTGGCCGTGACGAAGAAGCCCCCGACCCCTCTCCACTGTTTACTCGTACAGGGTGCAGAGCCCGGCTGCCCCCGCACATCATGCTCATTTCACTGTTATCCTATTAATGTTACTGCTGGGCTAAAGTTTGGGGTTTCAGGAAAGGCCAAAACGCCTGGAAAGAGGTGGTTTTAGACAGCTCGGTGAGCAGGGTAAAAAATTGGTGACGCTAGAAAACAGGATGCCGTTTTGAAATTGTGTCGTTTTGGGGGTTAATTTTTTTTGTCTTACAGTTTTTGTTTTTGTTCTATTCTACCCCTACTCAAAGCTGGGACCTTGTCATAGGTTGAATGTGTGTTAACAGGTGGAAGGCAGGGCTGGGGAGGGGGCTGACTTGGCCCTCTGGGTTCATTGTACTACAGATCACGAGAGGGGTGTGTGTGTGTTTGAGTGTGAACATTTCAGATAGCCCTTTGAGGTTGGGGTCTAGGCCATTGTTTTTCTTCAATCACCTCGTGCGGAATGCCTTTTTGAGCAGGGGGGGGGGGGTGGGGATGGGGGGGTAGGGAGGGTTGCCCGCAAGGCACGAGGATCAAAAGGTGCTGGGTAACAATGCACGCGACCAAACCATGCGTCACGGCCCTGAAAGGCAGCTGCCCGGCCACATTGGAAACGGTAGCCACTGCCACCACCGCTCCTACGGGGGGTCAGAGCCCTATGGAATGCTACTAACACTTGGGTGACACACCCCTTGGACGTGAATCCTCCACTCCCCGTTTGAAGCCTTAGTGCGCCCGGGCTTATTACTGTCGTAGCATTCTGTGGAATGCCGCCAAGCGCTCAACCTAGCCAAAAAAAGAGTGCAGTGAAAAACACAAGTTGGACAGAGTACAGGATTGTGGCGGCAGGTGTTTGTGAACTTTGCATCTTTCGGGGGGGGGGGGGGGATTCTTTACTTAATACGAACAACCCACTCCCCACACAACCCCTCACCCCTCCTGCCTGTGGAAGAAGAATGGCGGTCGTAAAAATAGAAAAGGATTCAAAATCTGGATTCACGTTGAAGTGATTTGTGAAGACGGATAGAGCTACGGAGGGGGGCTTATAATGACATCATCGTCCATTGTTGCATGCCCCCTAGCCGGCCAAAAATGCATTTGGAACGACCACCATAGGGGCTATAAAGTCTGAGCAAAGGCCTGGAGGAACAAAACAGCCTGCTTCTCAGTTCCTGATGTTGCTGATGTGAAGCCTCATTCACTGCTGGGAGGATAGGGTTTCAAGTACACAAGCCTAAACAAATGCTACGCTTTGAAATAGATGCAGAGTAGGGAATAATGGCCTCTTGCTAGCCTCCGACCCCACACAGTGGAACACAAAACCGCCCTGACTCAACTTTATTGACATTGCGGTGAAGCGCACACTACAGACAAGAGCCCTCCAAACGAGCTCATTTGTCTTATCAGTTTTCCTCGCCACAGTATCTCCGACAGCAGGAGCTGTTTTGGCAGAGTTTGGGGGCCTAAGGTTAGCCTGGGTTGTGTTCTCTTAATCAAGGTGCCTCCCTGGAAAAGACTGGCCTCTCCAATGGAGTGTTTGTTTCTCATGGCTCTGCTGCAGAGATCTGCCCTGGGCTTGTTCCCCCAGCTACTGAAGGAGCTGCTAGTCGCACTGGGAGCCAATATGTCAGCCCGTTTAGAGGGTGCCGAGCCTCCTGGTGGTCCTTCTCTTGAGCTGCCGCCGGAGCATACGGCCCCATCGTAATTCTGGTCAGTGACCCACTCGCTCTGTGTGTTATTTTTTAAGATCCGGGTCACCAAATCCTCAAATTCAATGGATGGGTCAGGCGTTTTGAGGTGAGGTCAACAAGGGCCTCCTAAAATGAAGCTGTTTTTTTTTGTCCGTTTTCTTTCTTTGTCTTGTTTTTGGTAACTTACATAGTCTCCTATGGATGTTGAGCCACAATGTCTGACAGATCACTGTCAAACACAACCCCGTTTTATTGAACAAACCTGAGCTCCGTCTTTTAAGGAGGCCCATAAATCAGAGCTATGAGGGGCTTGTGATGGGGTTAGGTATTTATGTGTTCATTTCCACAACTTTTTTTCATTAAAATCCATAGACCGATCTCATGATCTCAGTGTCTCGTGGCGCGGCTCCTTATCGTGGGCCGCGGCCCTTCCGTGTGTCTTTGGTGTGTTTGACTGGGCCCGGCTCCGCCCATTCCAAACAGCACTGGGGGTTTCCAGCCCACTTGAACCAATTTATGATGTGTGTTCCTTGGACCGTTCCGTCGACTACACCTCTCTCCGAGCCCAGTCCTCGCTCTGTCTCTGAAGAATTCCTTTTTGAATATTTTGAAAGGGAATACCCGAGGGTTGACGCAGCTGTTTGTTTCGCAGGAATGATGCTGGTCTACGTCCTGCCTTTCTTCAGAGAGGTTTGCATTCCTGAATATTCAAATAGGGGCTTCCCCCCCACCCCGATTCTTTTTTTATTATTATTATTCCGCATCAGAATAAAAAAAAAGGATTCAAGCTGTTTTGGATGGATAAAATCACGCAAGCAAAACATTTAGGGGCCGCATTTTAGACATTCCTAACACCTAAGCTTGGCATTCTGCTTCATTCTTTTGTCATGAAAGAATGAGAGAGGCAGAGGAGGAAACACAAAAAGGGCAGCCCTGATTGCCTACTAGCCTTGGGAATGAAACGCTATAGCTGCTTATTACAGCTAACTATGATGGGAGGACCACCAAGGAAGTGACAAGGGGATGTAGCTCCCGCCGGGGTGAGACAAAGGTTTACGCATTACACAAGCAATTTAGATGTTTTCTAAACATGTTGCCAAGACAGTGGGAGTTGGCAGCTCCTTCCTTGTTTAGGTTTTCTTTCTTTTTCGTTTTTTTTTTTACCCCTTCTTGTCCCCCCCCCCCCCCCTTTTACTCTGTCCCCGAATGTTCCATGGATTTGGGGGAGAAAGGAGGGGGGGGGGAGAGCAGCAAGTACTGATGGACTATGCACTTTTGGGCTCTCCATGAACTGTGAGTGAGCTAATAAATTCTTTCAGCCACTCAGTGTTGCATTCACGGATATCCCCCAAAGATTACACACACAAATCACCGCACAATGGAGGCCGCCAGGAGGGCCTGGGTGTCGTAGGGGCCCCCCAAAGCCCAAGGACAGGCCCACAAACCAGGCTGGAGGGAAGACGTGGAGAACGCTGGGTGGGGAGGGGGAGTGGTGGTGAAGGCACTGCCCAAAGTCAAACGATTCATAATGGCGGGTAATGCAATGCAATAGTCAAGGAGGTTGGTTGTATTAGGTGGGTACAGGAGGGGAGGTGGGGCTAGTTTATGATTTAATCAAAGAGCGTTGGGGAGAGGGAACGAGGGTCGTCATTTTGTTTGGCTAGGTAAAATAAATGAAGAAAGTGGAAAGAACGAAAGTATGTGGGGTTGAAGGGGGGTTTTTTGTCTGATGGTGGTGGGGGGTTGCGGATCGGCTTTGACTCCAGAAGCCCCACACAGCGTCAACAGTGGAGGCTGAGAGGGGCCATAATGAACTCCTGGGTCCTTTGTGTTTCTCCTCTGACTGCAGGGTGGAGATGAAAGGGGCCTGCTAAGCCTGGCATTCCACCCCAATTACAAGAAGAACGGCAAGCTCTACATCTCCTACACGACCAACCAGGAGCGATGGGCCATCGGACCGCACGATCACATTCTGCGCGTGGTGGAGTACACTGTGTCCAGGTAAAAGCTAGGGTCGAGTGTGTCCTGAATGTGAGGCCCAAACGAAATGTGTGTAGTCGTTTCACTCAGTCCACACGTGGAGGAGCACTAAAGTACAACCAATCCAAGGCCACATTCGGGAACCAGTTCATTTTCCAAAGGCATGGTCGATGGACAGACCTTGGTGCCCGCAAAGTTAATTCACTGAAAAGCGCTCACTGACAATATCACAAGTTTCTGGTATGGACTGCCATGTTTTACACTTTGCTGCTTAGACATTGCACACCTTCACAACATAAAATATATTCTCGAAATATACTGGTAATGGTATCAGATTTTGTTTTTTTCATGGTCACTGTTGTGCGTTTGACATAACAACGGAATTTTTCTAGGCGATCATAATATTGCCAACTTAATTTGGCCGGCTTAGTAAAAAAGATTGAAGACATATTTGGTGTGGGATCTGATTACGTCGTTCCTCTGGCAAAACACTTCAACATATAATGATGCTAGTTCTGCCTAAACACTCTGCCCAAAATAACACATCATTAAGTATGTTTTGCGTCAAAATTAAGCCAAGATCCTCAGTTTGGATTTCGAAAGGCATTTCACTTTCAGCTACAGTTACCGCTCAACAGATCCACCCAGTGTCGATGTGATGATACACTGAATATAAAAGACATGACTACAGACAAAAAACCACAGTTAAACACACTTAATGGTACAGTTGGCTTGTTTTTACATGTCAGCTCTAACTCGTGCAAGGGTGTTATTTTATTTGCCAGCATAATTGCTTTTTCAAGTACTAAGTGAGCATCTGAAATTACTCTGTTTATCAAGTCATGTATCCTATAAATATATGTCTTCAAACATTAGCTGCAAGCTATTCTTCGTAAGAACTTAAACATAAGGGTTATCTGAGACAATTTTTGCTGACTCAGACTGCTCAACTAAATGTTACAGTAGCTCGCCATCTGAGCACTCATTTATTGATTTGCTAAAGAAAAACATGAACAAACCTGATGTTCTGTGTGTCCCCTCAGAAAAAACCCTAACCAGGTGGACACTAGGACGGTACGGGTGTTGATGGAAGTGGCAGAGCTGCACAGGAGGCACCTGGGTGGCCAGCTGCTTTTTGGCCCCGACAACCTGCTGCACATCATCCTTGGAGACGGCATGATCACCTTGGACAACATGGAGGAGATGGACGGACTCAGGTGAGATTCATGGGTCAATTCTTGGACCCATAAAGTTTAGATGTTCTGTGTTGCCCAGCTAAGATTTTGGAACAAGTAGTATAGCACTGGCATTGCACTAAGAAAGAGTGGACATGTGAAGGTAGCTCTCAGACATCATTGGTCGTCGCTAAGCGTTCTGGAGGGTTCTGGGGCTATATTTAGCAAAACATCCAGGATGGGAGGTGCCCGCTTTAAAACCCCAATGTTCTCCATTAAAAGTCATCATAAATATTGGTTTCTAAAGTGCATTCTGGATGATAGAATAATGAACATTATAACACCACATTCTGTGTATTTAATAATAATAATAATACATTATATTTATAAAGGGCTTTTCAAAACACTCAATGACGCTGTATTTTGAATCGGAAACCTTTTTCATCACTTATCGGAAATGATTGTTGTTGTATTTTCTTATATATATTTTCAACCTGTCCCACTGTAAATGTGTTATCTGTGTTTTTGCTTGCAGTGATTTCACTGGCTCCGTGCTGAGGGTGGATGTGGACACCGATAGCTGCGCGTCTAACTACTCCATACCCAGGAACAACCCCTACTTTAACAGCACCAACCAACCACCAGAAATCTTTGCCCATGGATTACATGACCCAGGCAGGTGAGTAACTGGCTTCATTGGGTACAAGGCTGCACCATCACATCTCCTCATGGACAATGTTATTCTTTTGGGTCACACTAAGACCTGATAGGACTGTATAATGACAAGGCAAAGTCAAGGTCAGAACTTGTCAAATACAGAAAACGAGTAACAAGTATTTACTGTATTTTATACCAATATAGTGGGTTGACCCCAAACCTCCCTTGTGTTTTTTTTATTAATCCTTCCCTGTCTCCTGTAGGTGTGCAGTGGACCGCCATCATATGGACAACAATGGCAGTGTCCTCATCCTATGCACAGATGCTGCTGGGAAGAATTCCTCATATGGCAGAATACTTGAGATTATGAAGGGGAAAGACTATGGTAAATTATAGCATCCACACTATCCCCCAATGGTGAACTTGTTTGAGTCTTGAAGGCATTGAAAAAAAGTCATAAATGCTATCACTTATAAAAATGGTTGTTTGACCGTTTCGTTGAGATGCATTTCATAACCTTTTTCGAAAAACCTCTTGGGTTTCTGTGTTTTCGTATTGAGAAAGACGTTTGTCTGTAAAGCGATACAAATGTCCGTTTATTATTTCTGTTCTGTGAGAACATGGAATTTTTATAAGCCCCCCCCATATGTTCTGCACGAACTAGATCAAGTCTGTATGTCTAAAACTGTATAATGGTCGACAAACATGTCTCCCTTGTAACTGTAACGTTCGCCAGGGGAATGCACATTCGTGTCCATGAATATGATTAATAACAGTCAAAGAATATGATTATTTCGGTGATGGGCTCCAGTTCTTGAGAACGTAGCTGCGAGGGGCCAAGTTCTTCTCTCAATGGAGCTTATGAACGGTGCCTATAATCAATACCAGAAACTTGTGACAACACTTATTTTTCCTACACAAAGAATTCAGCTTTTGTTTGATTCAAAGTGCGTCAGTCTGTTTGTTTTTCGCCACCAAACGAACACAATATTAGTTACCCCAGATAACCTCTCCCGGCTCTACTTATCATCTTACCGAGTTCACAGCCTCGTTTTCCATTTTCCGAAAAGAGGCCAACCACCCAGACACTAGCAGGACGCTAGGAATCTCACTTACTACTTGTTTTCCTGTATAGCTTTATCCAAAGAATCCACCCTAACTGTCGTAGCCTTTTACACTTGGGTCAAACGTAATATCCGTTTAATTACAAAATATCAAAGTACTAGCCATGGAAGCGACCCTGCTTTCCCCTTTAAAATGTAGATTCAGTATGCTTCAACAAAGGCACTGCCTCACTAATTGGAACCACACTCCAGTGTGTGCTAATGGACCCCTGACAGACTGCTGTAAACGTGGATATCCTTTTCGATCCCTACGCAAACAGAGCAAACACAGCTCGTTAGAGCACGCATTAATCACTCCGCGGTCTTAAAAAGCCACTCATCAGGGCTTCCCGCGTGGCAGCACCGCAGAGTGAGGCCACAGTGCCACGCCTGGGGACGTCCAGCCAGTGTGGAGGGCAGAGACAGGCGTTGGGATTCAGATGCAAATGGTGTGTCCTCGTTTGTGGAATCGAGGCACTGTTGTACACGTGAGCGTGAACTTTTTGGTTTGTCCCCCCCCCCCCCTGCAGAGAACGAGCCGTCCATCTATGACTTGCAGTCGAGTGGCGGGGCAGCCCCAGTGGGGGGCTTCATCTACAGGGGATGTCAGTCCAGACGGCTGTCCGGCAATTACGTGTTTGGAGACAAAAACAGGTAGGTGCCCTGCGATCATTAGAATAGTCGGCACCGACGCGCCTTGGTCTTTCCGTAAAAACCTTTTATGCATTAAAAAAGGCCTCAGACATTAGGTCAGACATCTTCTAAAAGTTCTAAAAGTCTGAAAGAAGTGAGGCATTTTGTGACATTTTCAAAAGGCAGTTCAAATGTTAGCACAGCCATGAAAAAGGTTTGTCATTGAGCTAATGCAGCCATCACCACTGTGCACACCAATTGAGGTCGGCACCATGGCTCGGACCGTGCCAACGTAAACCCTCCTGTTCCCCCCACGTTTGGGGGGGGGGGTCAAAACTATTATGTTACTGTCAGCGCCACGGCTCAGCTCCTTCAGTGTAAATGAAGATTGGATATCCTGCCTGGCCTGCACCCTGTGTTGTTCACACTTCTCACTGGTGGGTAATTCATCCCACTCAGCTGCTGATGTCAAACATTGACTCCAGTGTAAACAGAGGAAATAAATGGTGGAGGGGTGGAAGTGCGCTATCGGGAGGCTGTGGCTTCCTTCTTGGAAAGTTGAGCGCTCAGGGACGCTTGGGTTCGGGTTCAGACTTGAGTGGCGTTATGGCCATGGAGCGGGGACTACTCAGGCCGTTTTGTTTGGAAAGCGAATCGCAGCGGCGGACGTACAATGGCCATTGGGACGCAAATTCAAGACGATACGTGTGCTGTGACACGCAGCAAAATAAAATGGTGTCCCTGATCACATGTCATAAGACCACAATCATGGAATGGTCATAGAAGGACATCACAAGTCATGAGTACGTACACAGAATAGGATATGAGTGACCCTTATCTTTGTGTTTCCTTTCAGTAACTTGCGGATCCTCCAGAAGTCCTCCTCAGCAGAAGGGGCAGGCCAGTGGCAGGAGAAGGCTCTTTGTCTGGGCTCCACGTCCTCCTGTGGCTCCACGCTGGTGGGACACATCCTGGGCTTTGGAGAAGATGAACTAGGTCAGTAAAGCCATTGCCTCACCTTCCAGCTTTCCTTTACTTGCGTTGAATAGCCTGGAGAGGTCTGCAAAGAAAGTTTTTTATTTGAAAGGCAGCAACTTGGGATGCTATTAGGAGATTGCCAATTGAATGAAAGGGTGGAGGTTCAAATGGTGAAGTTTTGTCAAATGTTGTCTGACTCACTAAGAAAATAACAAAGGACTGTAAAGGAAGTTGTCTTTTTCTCTGTCTGTATGAATGAAAGATTTGGTCAACAAGCCCTCCAAAGTATGAGGCGTTTCAGAACATGGAGCCTCCCTCAAAGGCCTGTTTACTGCGAATGACAGACGTCAAAACTCTGGAAAAATATTGTTTAGAGTCACTGGGCACTGTATATGGAACAATTGTCGATGTATTTACACAAAAAAATCTCTTGAGAGAAATTTTCCACTTGGCCAAGTTTAACAAGATGATTTCTCTATTTGCCAAAGGGGCGTATCACTTCCGAAGCAGGTTAAAAAGTTTGTAATGAAAAATATAACGCTTTGGTTTAAGGTGGGAGCATAGACAGCAAGGAAATAGACGGTCACCCACAGAAACACACACACACACACACACACACACACACACACACACACACACACACACACACACATACAGAAAAAACTAATATCCTCATCAAAGTGTGTCACCCTTTCTCAGTGGCACATTCCAACAGCATATTAAACTCGGTGTGCTTCCGGCAGGATTACGCTGCCATTTCCATAAGACAGCACTGGCACTCAAAGACCACACTGGAAGTCCTTGTGTGTGGCCACCTAGGTGGTGCGGGAGGAATATATTTCACGGTGGTCAATTAGTGTTTTTGTTTACCTGGTGGTCTGCCCCTTTGAGACAAGGTGAGGGTATGAGGTACCATCTTATACTTGAAATGAATTTTACCAGAAAGATCCAAAATGACAGCTCGTTTTGGTTTTGGACAAGTGGAAGCATTTGTATGTGGTGCATTACGCATTCTATGTTAACATTGAATCTTTCAGTTCATTATGTGAATTCTCAGGGAACAGGGCAAGAAAACACATAAAATGGCCGCTGATCAGACACACTGTACACCATACCGTATATTCCCTGCACTTTGATCTGGAACAGTAATTAGCCTGAAATACGTCGTATCCATCATTATAAAGGTATATTGTAGGGCATCCGCCTTTCAAAATGGACTCATACATTGATAAGAAATATCCATGGGAAAGAGGCCATCCATATTCATAAAGGATTTCATGTCAATGTTTTTCATCAGTGGTTTGACTCATTAAAGATTTCTGTATATCCATATTGCCTTGTTATAGTTCACGAGTAGTGTGGTGTGGTTTGGGGCTGAGCACGCGTCTTAACTACGAGACCCACAAGACACATGTTGCCAATTTGTCGCTTTATGAAACTTCGATACAGGCTTGTTTCTCATTAAATTATTTGCTTGGTTCGCGGTCATGAGTATCCAACTGTGCTACAAACCTCTGGTGGGAGGTCCACAGGGCAAGTGCAGCACTGCGGAGAGCTCTTTTTCTTTTTTGACTCCATTTCCCATGTAACCTTGCTCCTCTCCCTCAGGTGAGGTCTACATGCTGGCCAGCAGTAAAAGCATGGCCCAGTCACACAGTGGGAAACTCTACAAGCTGGTGGACCCTAAAAGGTACTAATGCAACCTTTATACTTCAATGTCTGTTTATGACACGTTAACTAGTTGTGAACCATACCATTTTTGCAATTTAAATTAATTAAGTCCTTCCATTTTACAAATCATTGACACATCATTATAGGCTTAAACTATGGAGAGCTGTGTTCTGTGCTACTGCTAAGACCATCCCAGACATACATGCACACAAGCGGGTCTTTGAGATTGTGGGTGTGTGTGTGTGTGTGTCTGTGTGTGTCTGTGTGTGTGTGTGTGTGTGTGTGTGTGTG
>JAVQJS010147678.1:0-11998 GCA_036024795.1 Galaxias rostratus | reverse complement strand
CTCTCTCTCTCTCTCTCTCTCTCTCTCTCTCTCTCTCTCTCTCTCTCTCTCTCTCTCTCTAGCGCATCCGAGCCATGCCTCTCATCGTCCTCAAAGCCACAGCGTCCACCTTCCTTCCTATTGACTAATGAGTTATTCGGGGGGACACACAGTGAGTTGCACATTTGATTCATATTGGGGCCGTCTTTGTGAGTCCGAGCATGGTTGCTACATCGTGTCAGGACATGCTGCGGCGTGACCTCCTGCCCAGTTGTCTGTTTGAGATGATCAGAGTAATAAGTCAGAGGAGACCACTGCTCTCCTCCCAGGCCTGGGATGTGCTTCCCGTGAATGTGTGTGTGTGTGTGTGTGTGTGTGTGTGTGATGAAGATGAAGAAACTGTTTTGAAGGTGTTTTTAACGTGACCCTCCTAATGCTTAATTGTGTGTGCCACTTAGCATACACTTTGCACATGCATCTAAATCTAAGTTAAGGTTTTATCTACTCAGCATTGATGCAGTGAACGCCCTCGGCATGTCAAAACAAAAAGACCGGGACTAGCTTGGCGGTGAGAAGATATGTTTTGCATATATGTAAACTAGAAGAGAGACACACATTCTTCAAACCTCAACCTTTGTCGTTACTTAAGTCAGTGCTGGGTAAAGACCAGGCTCGCTATGTTTCTTTTTAAAAGATCCCTCTGCGGATTGAAGGTCTTACACGGTTCCTCTGTTTTTGGATGCCATTCAATTCAGCAGACCAGGCAAATAACTCTGAAGAGTAGCCAAAGATAGATTTTTAAATATAACAATATTTCTCCTGGATTGAGACGATTCAGAAAGGCCAATGAGTCAAGAAAGCTGGAATTTGATACCTGTGAATCACATGATCACATTCACTCCCTTCAACAGCCTGATTTAGCTGAACTGTAGCTAACCTTGCGCTTTAATCTGTCAAATTTCAATCGCTTTGAAAATGCTCAATACACTCTAGTGTAGGCAAACAACTTCTACCCACATGCTAAAGCTAATGGTTGCAGTAGAAATTCCTATCTAGTTGTCTTAATCCTGCACAGATTTTAGTCACCACATATTGTGTTTATAAATGCCGTGATTCCTTCCTTGTTAGGGGAAACCATTGGCTCTAGGACCTTCTGTATAAAGGTATTTTAGGCTTCAAAACATGTAGGGCACTAAGATCAATCGGCCTATCATTTTCTCCCCATTTATTTAGAGCAGTGGTTCTTAACCTGGGTTCGATCGAACCCCAGGGGTTCGGTGAGTCAGTCTCTGGGGTTCGGCGGAGGTCAAAATACACACACTGTGTGTGAGTCTTTTCTGAACGAAGGGTTCGGTGAAGGGTGCGAAGAGTTCAGTGAATGCGCTTATGAAACTTGCAGGGTTCAGTACCTCTAAAAAGGTTAAG
Organism: Galaxias rostratus; assembly: GCA_036024795.1. Classification (NCBI taxonomy): domain Eukaryota; kingdom Metazoa; phylum Chordata; class Actinopteri; order Galaxiiformes; family Galaxiidae; genus Galaxias; species Galaxias rostratus. The sequence goes on along the minus strand of JAVQJS010147678.1, from coordinate 10,594 downwards.
AACCACTGGTTTAGAGGCTATGGAAAAATGTAATTACATGAAACCCATTTACACTGCTAAACGTGCACTGACAGGCATAGATGGGCATAATGTTAGCATCTGTGCGAGCATTCTGTCACAATATGCAAGATATGGCTTCTATCTTACCATAGCTAGCTCTTTGGATCAGAAGTGGCTGTTGCTATAGACTGCAGTATCGTCAGCACAATCATAGGTTCGGTTCACTGATGTGTTGTTCCTTTAACAATAAAGTGCAAGGCCCTGCTCTAAATGGATGATTCAGAAATAGGTCGGCGCAGTTCAAAGCCTTTGTCACCGCTTGGCAGGGTTTCATGGACTGCTTTCTGTTTGAGGAACTAAGCACAACTTTAAATGGCAGCCTAGTTTATTAAATAATCTTTGTTGGTCCGTTGATAAACCACATACGTGATGTTTTAGGATTAAATATTGACCTCATTGCTTCACATGGTTTTTCAGAAAGAGGCTGTCTATTCAAATGGTCCTGCATCAATAATGCTGATGACACTACCGTTCATTGGAAAGGAAAGTGACTCCCCTTTCATATCAGTGCCTGGTTTGGAATAGTAAGGCCAGATCTATGGGTTTGATTGTTTCCTGGACCAACCATATATTGTTATACAGGAACAAAGAGGTTATTGTAAAATTGGGTAGGGAGATGCTGCTCCTAATGTGGTTAAAAAACAAATTGGTTTCCCAGAAGCATACTTGTATTAGACTTACATTAACATTAGCACTACAAAAGTCCAGATAAGGAAGGCTACATGCCTTTAGTCCTGGTTATAGAAAATGTTTTATCCATAGTCCTTTTGAACTTTGTTTTGTCATGCCTGAATGCTCAAACTTCAGAAAGTCTTTGGAGCGTACAAAAATGAAACATGAATGAAAAAGCACAATGCCTTGTGGCGTCATAGTCAATGATGTGGTTTTAGGCCTTGAATGAATTTAGCAGCAAAGTTCTGTCACACGGAATATTCATAAATCAGAGTAGATTTCTTAAAGGATTAGTATGCAGTTCCAGAGAATTTGGGGTCAAAGTTACTATAATTTGAATTACAGCAAAAAAAAAGCCGACCTCTTGAGTATTTGGTCCCTCCTATCTCTCTCAATGGCTCATCCCACACGTGGCCGTGTGCGTTGACTTGCTGAGCCTGAGCAAGGCAGTGTTTCATTAATCATGTGTATGTTGTGCATATTTTCTGTTCTCACCAACAATGCATAAAGTCATGTCTGATGAGATGAGAAACAAAACAATCCCGAATGTGTGATTAAGAAAGGCAGACTCAGACTGAGTGGTTTACGCCCAAGCAAGGAGCTCACACAAATGCCTGTTTTTAAAGTAACAACATACAATTAATAAACTAACCTTAGCAAAAACAGTTCCACAATTGTATCCCCCTGTTACTAACAGTGTTAGCATGAGCTAGTGCAGGACAATTGTTTTTATTTAGCTGCAATTGGCATCATAGCTACTATTTGTTGCCGAATATATACAACATATGCATGTAAACAAATAATGCATTTTTGAATAACCTAATGTTCTAAAACTTGACAAGCCATTTGACAAGCCATCTTTTGAGACAATATGCAAGGACTGCAGCCGTCTTGAAAGAAGCCTTTTTCTAGTTCCCACTGCCACCACTCTGTCTGCAACGAAAATTGTAACAACAAACTTGTTTGAAGGGGGACGCTGTATGTATTTTACCCACGAGTATTCAAACAAGGTGATTGATAGGCAGATTACTCTTTACCTTATTCCTTGCAAAAGCTGTCCTGATTGGTTGGGGATAGGCGGCCGTCCCTTTTCTTAAGAGCTGGACTGGGTCTCGATCTCTCTTATAGCGAACACTCTGTGAGCATTTGGTTTAATGTTGTCCTCCAGGAGGTATGTAAAGATAAAAAATAAAAAGTTTTTTTTATTTATAGCTTGAAATTCAACCTTACATACTGCTTCTTTAGAGCTCAAGAATGGAGGCTCACCATCCAACGTTATAAAGTTTGCAAGCCAATTCGGGACTTGACCAGAACGGTTGGGACAAACTCCCAGCTTTAGAAATGTCAGTATAATCAGAAAAGGCTGAAGGCCAGCTAGCTACCGAGCCAGCCGGCCATATCCTTATGTTGCTGACCAACCTATTTGTCACATCTCTGTGGTTACTGACGAGCATGATAGTAAGGCCTCATATCAATAAAAATATATAAAAGACTGCCACTACACTAAAGGGTCTACTTTCACTTTGGTTATCAGTCTGTTTCCAGTATTTCTCCAAGACGATGATTGCATTCTAGAACTGAACTATAATTTCTATGTGATTTGCTGGCTGGCCTCAAGTCTTTTTTTCTTTTATTTTTTACGTGTTTCCTCTGCTTGATCAGTTTGTGTCCTTTTGTCTGTCTCGTTAGAGTTTCGCCATTGCTTAGTGTCTGATATGTATTATAATGCCTATGTGTATTATTTTATTTTAGTCTAGTAGCTGGATCAGCTGTGTGTGGGACGCCATAACAGGGTAATTGGTATGTTGGTTACAGCAAAGCCCTGGAGGCTACGGTAAACATGGCAAAGTAGTCACACTGGTATGTTCCTCTCAGTGTATGCAGTCAACAATCGTTCAAACCTAGTGTTAACATCTTACCACCAGTAACTACCTCTCACCTGGCTGAAATCAAGTAGGCTGAACCACTCACCTTAGAGAGCTATACTATTTGCCATTATAAGGTCTAACTGTTTCAAGATCTCAGTTATTTTGGGGTTGGTACCCGGTACATGAAAAGGGATTGCCGTCCTAATGCTTTCCATGTTCCGGGTGTGTTTTCCAGAGCTTGCCGAGCAGTGCCATGGAGGATGGGAAGCCGGTGTGGGCCCCCCACCCAGTGGACGGGTTCCAGCTGGGGACCATAGTGGACATAGGAGCCGACAGCCTGACCATCGAACCTCTCAAAGAAAAGGGAAAGGTAAGCAAAGATTGAGCTCTCGTACACACACTATTTCAGGTCATTACCCCAGAGTTAGCTGAGGTCATTTGGTTATTCTGGCTGTTGGATGGAGTCGATATCACTTGATTAATGCAAGGTACTGCTGTGGGAAATCCGATTTAGTTTTTGAAATTTTCTTTGAAATTGGGTGACAATAAAAAAAGCCAACTGAGCTATTGGTGTTGGGTACAGCTCTGCTTATGGGCATTACTCACTGAAAGATCATAAAACTGGCTAAACAGGTAAAACCTGTTAGTGGGGTCAATAACACTATTGATTAACGTGATCTCTTGAAAGCAGCTTTACAAACCAAGATAAATGATCCCAGGTTTTTCCCGGTGGGCCCGCCTTAATCTGTTAATTCCGTTGTCTTCTTTCCTAGCTAGTGTTTTATCTCTCTGCAGAGTACTTTGTGACGGAGTCCCCCAGGTCTGTGTTTACCCCTTTATTCTGTCAGCCCAGGACCACAGCGGCTCGAGTTTGTACTCCTCAAACAAGCTGCTCACTTATGCTGTTTACATCCGCCTCTTTAGAGCACGGGGCTCTGGCACATGTCTTTCAACATGGATGGAAGTGTGCGTGAGCACGCACACACACTTGGGCGTTTGTGTGTTTGTTTTCATGCGTATCGAGTGTTCAGCTACATTGTCACTGTTGTTATGGATTCCTCCATAGATTTTAGTGACAGGTCCTGATGGCTGGGCAGTGGGCCTTGGCGGCCGGATCCATCACAATGTGCATTGTGTCCAGCAGCAGCAGCAGCAGCGTTGGCCAGTGTGTGCCAGTATCCGCCGAGCTCCCTGCCGTGCTCAGTGCAGTCAGTGTGTTGGCTGTGAGGGGACGTCAGGGGAAAAAAGAGGCTCGCTGCGTGACACCACGTCACTCCCCCGGCCACAATGGCTGACTCTGTGCCTCAAAGCATTGGGTAACGTGTCCCAGACGCTCCTTCCGACTTTCCCTCTCGCCTGACGGCTGGAAAGACAGATGTGGGTTAGGTGGTGGAAATTCAGGGGGACCTTTATTACCTCGCCTCCCACCTCTCTTTCCCACTTTTTTTTCGTCTCTCTTTCAGTCTCGGTCACGTGGATCAGTGCTATGGAAGCGTGCCAGTTTGGGCTGAGAATGTGGAACATGTCAGAGCTGGAAAGACTGAAACCACTATAACGTCACCTTGGCTCCCCAAACTCGGGGTCTTAAAACCCTGCAGCGCTCGTGTTATTAGACAGATCCAGCTGCCCCGGCCAGCAGAAAGCCCGATAGTCCTCCATGACCTGTTGTGATGACGGGTTTTAGCTGCTTATCGCTGGGTGACACCACAGTGTGTGAGGTCCCTTCTCATGCTTTCACGCTAACTTCCCAGATATTACTTTAAGGTGGTAGAGTTCTCCTGGTACATTGTGCTGCGTGGGAAGAAGCCAAAGGGGCTGGACTAAAAGCGTTCAGACTATTCATGCACGAGAGAATGGTGCGGCCAACTCTCTCTGCCCTTAATAGAATCACTTCGTATTGAATGTTTCATGGATCTTTCGCATTGTGTATACAAAATGGGATGGTCAATGGGATTAGGCCTTTTTTTTTCTCCTTGATATTTCAAGTCACCCAGTTGCCTGGACTTTTGGCCCCAAAGTTGTTTTCGGGCTCATTACAAACATGTGACTGTTTCTTCTCAAGCTGTAGCAGTTGTAACTCCCCTGGTGTTGTAAAGAGAGTGGATGAAGCAAAAGCAGGAGGTCTCACACTTAAACACTTCTGACTTATTTTTGCTTTGAATACAGAATTGACTGTGAGGAATTAGCACATAAATTAAGGCCACAACTAAAAGAAGTGCTTCGGCTAACACAGCTGAGAAACACCCGGCTGGAGACCGTAAGGCCAAAAACCCTGCTCACACTGTGTGTGTGTGCGTGTGTGTATGAGTGAGTGCGTGCGTGCCTTGGTGCGTGTGTGCACGCCAATGATGGTAGTGCATAATGGCTGTTTTTTTGCCGTAGATATGTTGACTGACGTCTTGGAAGGAAGAGTGGCTGAAGCAAGCTCTCACTAAGTCAGTCAGTCAGCAAGTCAGTCAGTCAGTTAGCCGGACTCCAAAGCGACCAGATAAGGTTTCTCCCTTCCTCCAAATAATTTATTAGTCCTTGATGTGCCACTCAGTACTCCACCTGCCGGAGGCCTGCTGTTGGAAGCAGTTGAGTTTGCAACATACCTCGAACAGCAACTTATAAGTTTGTCCAATTTCCTAATGCAGCAGCCATGGCAACCTTGCCGTAAGGACAGAAAGTCCAAACACATATCAACGTTTTCAATCGGTTTGTTGCGCTGGCCTCTTTCTTCACACCGTTGGACGATTGTAGTTATTTGACAAAATAATGTTAACATATGTGTATAGTAAAAGCGCAACATTATTTTCTTGTAGACCTTTTGTGCTGCTGTAAATCAAGTGTTTCCAGCAGAAGATGACGTCAACAAACAAGTGGAGGACAACTGTGAGTTTAGACCCTCACACTGCCTTCCTTCCTACACCTGCTCACTCACATTTTCAGTTTGTGCTTTGGTCTGCTCAATTTCATAAAAACCTTTGCTCTGCATTATTTTTCAGGCTCTTTGATGTACTTGAATGAAGCAACCCTCCTGAACAACGTCCGTGTGAGATATAGTAAAGACAAAATTTACGTAAGTGCTGTCAAAGGTTCGATAGTAAGCTATTCTCCTTCCTAGACTCCTTCCAAACCGGAGAAAAAGAGAGACATGAGAAAGGTATCGCATCTCTAAATCACCCTTCCCCTCCATGCCTTATACCATTTTAGCCACAGAAACAGCATAATATCTGTCACTGTCACTTTAAGTGGTCAAGTGTCTGCTGGGAGACAAGGTTCACCAACATTGGGCGCCTGTCTTCACTGTCTCCCTGCTGGCACTCAGGGCCACCCACAGGCTCAGGTGACCTCAGTAATCAGCCGGGGTACACTATCCTGTTCCCCACTGAACTTAATTAGGTCCTCTGAGGTGACACTGGAACATGGATGCCAGCTGGTCCGGAGAGGCAGGGGCCGCTAGAGTTAAAGCAGGTGGAATCTAGTGGAGGCTTACGACGCTCGTGTTGTTTTTTTTCCTGGGGATTTAGTCTCGTTTGAACACACTCTTCCTCCTCATCACCCTAAAAAAGCCTACTGTTTAAATCCCTGCCTTTATAAAAAGGGCCGGTTAGCAGCTTTTTCTAACTGCCGTTATCCCTTTCCTTGCTTAGACGTTTGTAGCCAATATCCTGATCGCAGTGAACCCCTACTCTGACCTTCCAAAGCTCTACTCTCCAGAGACAATTAAACAGTACCATGGAAAGTCATTGGGGACTCTACCACCTCATGTGTATGCCATCGGTAAGCACAGTGAAGATGATTGAGTAATGTTTGTGAAGTTTATCTGTTGTCTGTTAACAGCTGCCCACTAGGGGGCAGTCAGTCCTCACATTTGTTAATAGAATCCTGTAGAACTTAGTGTTCTGGCATAGAAATAAAGCTGCTACATATGCTGCTTTGAAAACAGATTGTATTAACCTCATAGGAGTTCAAGCAAATGTTTTGTGACGTGTAGTTAGCGAAAGTGAGTGTGTTCTGAATGTTAATGTATGTAAATATTTGTTTGGCCACTGTAGCTGACAAGGCATACAGGGACATGAGGGTTCTGAAGATGAGTCAGTCTATCATTGTTTCTGGAGAATCAGGGGCAGGAAAGACTGAAAACACAAAGTTTGTCCTACGGTAAGTGTTGCACAATGTCACATTGGCTGACTTTACAATGGAAACTCTTTGTCTGGTTGAATTATATATTAAGTTGTAAAAAGAAATTGGGAACACAACAAATGCACATACATTTAGCTAGGTTGACAGTTCTCCTCCATTGTTTCAGATACCTCACAACATCCTATGGAACAGGCCAAGATATAGACGAGCGAATAGTCGAAGGTGAGCCTGGGTTTGATTTGTTGTCACAATTTACAGCCAACGGCTGGAAAACCATTTTTTCCACTGATGTCTGTTTTCCCTCTTGCAGCCAACCCTTTGCTGGAGGCTTTTGGAAATGCTAAAACAGTCAGGAATAACAACAGCAGTCGCTTTGGGAAGTTTGTGGAAATACACTTCAACGAAAAGGTAGGGCAGTTCTTACCTTATTGTAGGCTTGTATCTGCTAAACACCATTTTGAATGTGTCTATTCAAGTGTCTTGTGTCTGGTAACAGCACACGGTGGTGGGGGGCTTCGTGTCCCACTACCTGTTGGAGAAGTCCAGGATATGCCGGCAGAGCCAGGAGGAGAGGAACTACCACATCTTCTACCGGCTATGTGCCGGAGCCTCGGAAGACATCCGGGAGAAGTTCCATCTCGGCTCCCCAGATGGCTTCAGGGTGAGTGGACGCACACATGCCACCACAGTGCCCTCTTTTCTTGATCCTCTCTCTTATACTGTCTTATTTGAGGGAGGGTGGGCCAGGGGGCTTTGTTGTTTGACGGACAGGTAAAGACTCAAGATTTAGGTTCATGCTGTTGAGGAGGACATTCAACAAGAATATTTCATTAGCGTAGTGTAAACGTCAAGCTATTTGTGCGTGTCGTTTTACGCTCATGACTTGTGACCACTAGATGGCAACGTCTATCCACCAAATAGCGAGCAGCTCCCCACTATAACCCCGTTAGTCCCTCCGTCCCTGCTTTAAAGGCATCGTATTCCTTTTTATTTGCCCGCAGCTCTTTTTGAAGTTGTTCAAACCTGTCCTAGCCCCGGCCCTGTTTCCTGTCAGGCCTCGTTCTCTTTTAATGATCTCTGGCTTATCCACCTCTCGGAGCACCATTAACTCTGGCATTTGACACCAGCACTGTCCACCGTGGCAATTCAGACGGTGCCCCTGAGTAATGTCGGTATAATGGCCATGACATTTCTGCTGATCTCTAATTAAACTCTGTACACTGGTATTGAATGAGGGGAGGAACCCTGCATCTCAGCGCCCATATTTTAGAGGGTTCCCCTACTTTTGCATGTACAGTAAATTGAGCTTCCGGCGCGTGACTTGGCCAAGAGTATTCCAAGTTCTTCCGACTGATGCCTGTACACCGTGGGGCCTCCGCATCGGTTTGGATTCAACTTGAACTTGACATTCCTTGACAGTTTGTCCTTAAGCGGAGAATAGATCAGAGATACGCCCGTCGTAAGTGCTGACACACCCTTGCGAAAGGGCTTAGTGAGAACATTTACCTGCTCCAGAGTGACTTGACTGTAATGTCTACATTAGTATTCGCTAGCCTCCTTTAACCTTGTGTCATTTGCCGTACTCTATGCCTCAAGTTCCCCCGCGCGCTCCATCAGGGCCCGCTTCCCAAGCATTTGAACCGACTTCCCTTTTTAATGGGCTCCGCTCTCCAAATTTTAACTGCTGACCTGGAAGTTAATATTGAAGTGACATTAAATTTGAACCCGGCAGCAAAGTCGGGTGAGCTCCCCCTTCATGCTGGGCCCAGCTGCTGAAAGCAGCTCCTCAAGGCTTGTCTCCTTGGCCCAGCCTTGATGTGCTGAATGCGCACGGTGGGCTGTGTCATGCCGCCGGCTTGGGAGAGAGGCAGGGATGTGACCGGTGTCCCAAGTCTTCCTCGCAATGAAAGCCTTTGTTCTCCTCCATCTGGCCAGCTGAAATGAGCCGTCTCTCCTCACCACAATAAGCCAAGGCTCAGATGGTGTTTTGCTTTGCTTTCTCGCCCTCACACCTGGGAGCCCGGTCTCTAACTCATCATTGCACCGTATCTCTGGGGACAGCGAAGGAACCCCTCGCAGAAAAAGCCATTACAAGTCATTTCACAAAGGCAATTACTCGGCGGCAGCAATGCCTTCCGTACATATATAAATATTTATGCAAACTCCCCCTCAGTGGAATGAATCCCGTAGTGATTGTGTCCAGATATAATAATGTAATGTTGTGATCAAATGCAAAGTTACGTTGTTCTTTAGAAACCTGCATGGAGGCGTGCACCTTCAGACACAAACACATAAATATTGATTTCTTTGAAGTGTACGTTGGTTTGAATGGGGGCGTGTTTTCCTTCCTGATTTTAGTACCTGAACAGAGGATGTACTCGATTCTTTGCAACCAAGGATACAGACAAGCAGATCCTCCAGAACCGCAAGAGCCCTGAGGTACTGTCCATACCGTCACTCTTCTTTTTTTTCTCTTCCCCTCTGATCTGTCACACATCTCTCCATCTCTTGCTCTCTCGCTCACTCCTCCTCGCCCACATGCACTGTGCATTAGAAATTCCAGTCCGGTTTTGCATTCAGGTAATCCTTAACACTGCAGTTAATCCCATATCCCTGGGAAATCATGAGGTTTTTCCCATGAGGAAATCCCACCCGCCACCTCTCAATCATTTTGCCAACATTTTCTTTTCAAGACTTAATACATGCATTAGTAACAGGAACAGGCCGTTTGATCCACCTCGCAGATCTGATCGTAAAAGGCTTTAAGAGACAGACCCCATGGAGATACGAAACGGAATATATGAAACAGAAGAGACCGTTTAATCTTCACCTAGCCCTATCATCTCTGTCCCACGATCTCCGCTCTTTACTTAATGGCTTCGTCAAAGGAGCTGGTCCCCAGCCTCCGGCTGCAGGGACATTATCTCGAGACAGTTTTGAAACCTTTGCTGCTTTTTCTATTGTTAACGTTTGCCTTTCAGTACCCCTACCAACGTTTCATCCAGATGTGATGTGTATACATTGCAGACATTTTAATTGGGATGCCAGCCAGTTAGATGAGACAGGATGAATAGATCTAATGTGCCGCTTCAATGAGAATACTTTATCCACAGAAATGAATTCCTCGCTTTGCCTTCTGCCTTTGATTAATTATGCATAAGTATTCCATTATTGGAGCGGTATACTGCATCCCTTCAGGATCTGTGTAATTAATTATTATTGTTATTAGGAAAAGACTTGGACAGGAGTGTGTCTCTGCTCCCTCTGTTGACGAATGTAATGAATAATTCTCCCTTCTCTGACGAGGTCATCAGCTTGAAACACAGAGCTCTCGCTTTGATTCAGGATGAAGAATGTGTCTTTCGTTTTGCTACTTTATGTCCTTCATAAACACCAATTTTGTAGTTCAAACTTGAAAATGTAAACTGAATGTGGGACTGCTCTAGACAGAATAGCACTAGTCAGTTGTAATGTTCTTGATGTGCTGTTTGTCTATGTGATGTAATCTAACAAAAGCTTTGCATAGTGCCTTAAAAGTACAGGGCCAATCCAAGCTCACAGTGATGTAGCTTTGTCTTCACAATGTTAAGTCTCCACATTCCTAGTTCATAAACAAAACTGTGTCCCTTAATATCCCTGTTGATTTTGGCTGTATGTCTCCTTACATTGCTTCTTGTCAATATGAAACAGGACAACAAGGTGATTATGTTTGTCTTTTAAGGGATTGGTTGTTTTTATGATGTGAACTTTGAGATGCTACCTTGCTGATTTCACATCCCTTCTGAGTGCAGTGCCTTAATGCATGCTGCCCCCTCCCTTTCTCTCTATCTGCCCCCCTCTCTCTGTCTCTCTCTCTCTCTCTCTCT
>JAVQJS010147661.1:0-27848 GCA_036024795.1 Galaxias rostratus | reverse complement strand
CAATTGTCTGATTTATGTAATTCTTTATTACTGCTATGTTGATAAGATTGATATCATTTTTCCATTAGTGGTTTATAGTTTAGAATGTGCAATGCATGTTGTAGTAGGGTACACATTGTTTCTGAATTACACTTTATCACTGAATGGGCTGTAAGGAACTGTATGTTAAGCCCTAAATACTTCTGAAACATATACATAATGTCTTGAGTGGAATTAAAAGTTTAGAAGCATGCCAGCCTCAGCTTAATCATTACCTTAAACAGGCCTCACTATTCCAGCCTTCCACCCTCTCTCTCTCTCCACCGTCTACTCTGCCATATCTTAATAGTTATTAGGCATTTGAAATCGGCGATACCCGTTGTGCTTCACTGAGCTTTGTTGATAAGTAGCTTATAGTCTGCTGCGGGAAGAAATGTACCTGTGTTTCCCTACTCTCAGAGAATTGATCTGGCACCAGTTGGCGTGATGATCAAGTGGCTCATTAGGCAGAAGAGGAATTAGGTCTGAGTGTGTCAGGCAGGAGACAGCCGTGGAGGCCCCGCGGGCGTCTGTCCGTGTGCCGTTCTGGTGGATGTGTCACCTGGTGGTGGGTGGGGTGGGGGGTTGCTAATACAGCAGACCAGCAAAAGATACGCTACGTCAGGAAAACCGCATTGGGCAAAACGTGTGTATGTAAGGTAGTGAAAATATTTCATTCTGGATCCTCTATTCACTAGCCCTTTAACAGTGTATTAATGACTGCAAGTACCACAACTTCAAAGCTTAAATGTAGCTGATAGTATGATGAGAGTAGCACTGTGCATATATAATTCACAGAACACTGATTGGGGTCAATTGGGTTACAAAAGAATTGTCTGATCAAATAAATTAAATATCTTGAAAGGCACTCGGATTAAAAAAGGCAACAGGGCAAGCCAAAGGTCACCAGCCGGTGTAATGAAGCTAACTGGACTCCTTCAAGGAAACAGCATGTTAAACCTCCCACACAACTTTACATTATCCCTTACATGTGTTCAGCAGAAGTTATTGAAAGTGTGTGGACTAGTTTATTATGTTGTTGTTTTTTTAACCAAGATTGGAATGATGATAAAGTGAAGTACAACTCAGTTAATAAACTTAAAAGGCACAGGAAAAAATCCTATACATTTACAATCTATATTTACTTAATATTCTATGTGTGTTTTACATTCGTTTTCCTACTCTGTTTTTAATAAAACCATTACAATGTATACATTCTCTGAATGGCCATTATTTATGGAATATTGAAGGACACAAGGATTTTGAACATTCTGGCCAGTTCTACAATCGCTTGTCAATAGAGTTTGGGCATTTGGAAAAAGACGCAATACAAGTTGAGGGCTTCATAGTTTCCTAATGGAGAACACTTTGGTAATTGTTGCTGTCTGACCATTTTACACCATTGTTCAAGTCTCTGTTTCCTAGTGTTGAAGTGGTAAACCATTTATTTTAAGTGGACTAAAACGATGTATATAATGAGAGAAATGTCTGCAGACTGTACATCAGCACGGTTGGATAATATGCACAATTTGCCATACATTAGCATCAGTGCTGATGGATCTGCTGCTTGTGGATGTAGGCGGCAACCCTATATCTAGTGCTGGGAGGATATTTCAATAGAAATGGAGGGAGGATTCTGATTGGGGTGCTAGGTTTTCCCACAATTACAGAATCATCCATGGACATAAAAGTATTCATTTTCCTGGATAATGAGTGAAAAAAGGAATCGTCTGGGATTGAAATAACTAATGCTTTGAAAACTCAGCTGTGATGTTAGGCAAGTCAAATGGCTTCTTTTCGTAATAAAAAAAAAATTAAGAAAAAAAAGAAAGTCTGCCAAAGGCCCCTGAACACCTTAAGATGTGCTCCTCCAAAACACAGATTTGTTTTAACCACCAGTACAGAATTTTCAAATCTTGGAAACTCTGCGTGTTGATTTTCTCAAGGAAGTGTTTGTTTTAACGTTGCAAATGCACAAGCACACATCCATCTGTACACATACACAAAAATATGAAGATCCATCAGAGTAAACCACTGGCATCTCACCACAGTTACAGGGTAGTCGTGGTTGCTGTCACAGAGCATGGGGTGGCCTACATAGACTTGTGCTGGGCCCTGCTTACTCTGACATCCTGTCCTCTGATGTCAGCCCAACATTCAGACAGGGCGGAGCAGCTCAACCCCTCAGCAGATGGGGCAAATCCATATTGCATAGGGTGCAAGCTGGTGGAGACTGATACAGTCTGGACGGAGAGAAGCCCACAGCTCACACAGGGCGTTTGCACTGCGTGGCCAATTGCCCCTTTATGCTGTCTGAACTGGTCTAAGCCTTTGCCTGGGTTGTGTACATTAGGAATTTGACTATTCAGGATGTACTGAGTTCCCAAATGATTGAAACCTTGCAAAAGCGGCAAAGAGAAAGGAAGTGTTGGATGAAACATGGTTCGTCATTGTACACTTGTTTGTTTTCTCTTTCACATTTTCCTGTGCATACTTTACTGACCAATTCAGATCAAGATTCAGATTCAGATTCTATAAACTAAAAAGTATACAGACACCCAGTTGGTGCTGAAAACTAAAGTGTCACCTCGGCCCAATCAGAATACAACTCTATCAGGAACACACGATGGCATGATGCAGTTGTCTTTTCGCACCTTGACAAGTAGATAGACTCCTCATGACAGCTGTTCTTTTGAGCTGAAAAGCTTCGAAATTTAAACATGCAGGCCGAAGGCTAAAATAACTGAAAAACTTCAGCTTGCAATGTGAAAAATATAGTATGTAGAAGAGTTCTTGCTAATGGTTAAGTGGTTTTCTGAGGTTCAAAATGTGTAAATTACACTGTTTCAGTGGAAGGTAATGAAACCAATTTGAATTTTGATGTGTACTCCATAGCGTACAGTTCTTCAGTTTTCATAGAGCACTCCTTAAATTATTTATTCGCTTGGGAACTAAAAAAGTAGGAAATTGGGAAATTGCCATTCACGTTACTTAAATTTGAATTGGACCCTTCTGCTGAAGTATTCCATTTACTTCAGGGTAAATCTCCCAAGAAGTTAATGAGCATGACACACCACTGTTTCTGTCAGATGAGAGAGAAATAAAAACAGAATGTACAATCACCACAGATGTAATGCAGCATTCAGAAATCATTACAGGGTGAGCTTCCTGGGGGAGGTCACACATGCAGCCCAGATAACAAGCTCCTCGCTGTCCCCACGACTAATAATGCATAAACCTCAGCCCTCTCCTGCTGGATACTGCCACTGATACAAGACACTGGGCTTTTCATTTCAGGCTTCAGGCAAGAGAAAAAAGAAAGAAACATCAGTTCTTGTTTGACAAGGGTACAACCATCTCCATCTACCGAGGCTCTATGGCGCCTCCTCATAACATCTATATTTTATTACTCTCAATAACTGAGAAGACAAGAGCAGTCCTTCTGTCCTCCACGTTCTCGGTATGCTAAATCTGTGCCCGTTTCCCATAACCTTGACCCGTTTTACTTCATACCGTTGGCTTCGCCAGCGTCTGCTGCTAAGAAGGAGGTGAGCTAGGTCAGATGATGTTCAATTAAAAAAATATGGAGTCAGGAGCAATCTCAGCGTAATAAATCCCCCAAACAAAGTCAGACCAAGGTGAGGGCCACAGCACTGGACCTATATTTTTTGTCAGGCAGACCTTTTTTGATCAAGCCAGATTTTTTTTTGCTTTGATCCCACAAAAAATAAGTACTCTATTTATGATGATGTTAAACCACCATACAGGCAACATATTCACAACACCCAATCAATACATGGTGGTCAATATTTAAATTATCATGTTTACCTTTGAACCCCTACAGCAAGTTTCATCAGCATTCCTCTCTGGAATGCATTTCCTGTAATTGAAGGGGAAATGTCCAGCTGTCCATCTACCTACTGCCCTTCAAAAGCTTTCATCTTACATGCTTATTACAGTCACTATGTAACATTGATTCATGAATGTAATGCCTGTCAACATGCACAATTATTATTTTCCATATGCTCCACAGATTTGTGTGTCAGGCTCATATCAACAGCTACGTGTGTGATGAAGGATTGGAGACCTTAGCGGGATAATGTGTGTTCTGTTTGTTAGGAGAAAGCTGATTGCCATCGTGAGTGCTGAGCAGTAACAATTACAAGTAATATGGAATACGTATCCATTATACAAATGCTTTACTTTTTTATCAGACAAAAATAATGGATAACTTTGTAGTGATAACATGTTGTAATCAGCTCCTGATTGCATTTCCAAGTACTCTGCTGAACACTGGCCATGATCAGATCACTGTTTCAGGTGCAAGTCTAATTACTGTGAAAGTGTATAAGAAAGAGCCCCCCAAGGCTTGTTGCTTTTGTTAAGTATTTTCACAACACGTACAAGAGGTCTCGTTATGAATCTGTCAGCCTTTGCTGCTATCGACAACATGACCCACTGTTAATCAAAATCGGCGGACTAAGGACAAAACACACACACATTAACAGTACACACACACACACACACACACTACACACACACATACACACACATACACACTCACACACACCTACACTCGCACATGAACAGCTTGTAATTAAGGCAGGCAATTTGTGTGGCGTTTGTTTATGTATTTTTCTTGGGGATTCATCATTGGGCTGTTGTGTATTCAAGCCATTTCGGGGCCAAATGCAATGACACTATAAGTGCATTGCCAGTGCTGTCACTGAGTTGGTGGGATCATGTCTATGATCCGAATGTAATTTGTGACAGTGTACACAACAGGGCTCCTTTACAACTGACTTCTATGTCCATATGGCGACAGCAGGGGGATGGACAGACTTGTCAATCCGCATGCAAAGGGAATCTTGCCGAGCGCAACTGGGAGAACGCCCCTCCCAAGGCGTGAAAAAGCTAGTGGAAGAGGGGTGGTGTCAAGATCCATAACCAGCCACAATGAAATGAGAGATAGAGAAGATGGCAAAAAAATATAAGTAAAAGGACAGGGATGATCGAGTGAACACCAAAGATAACAGGCAGACAGAGAAAAAAAATGAACAGACAGAAAAACAGTAAAATAGGGAGAGATCTCACAAAATAATTAAATTTAACAAGGATCTTCCTCTCCACTCATTTACTTGAATCGGTAGATGGTGCCACTAATAGATGAAATGGTAATAGAAACAAATTGACATGTGCCACTGCTCATTCAATGTGCAGTCGTAGAATCACCGTGTGCTTCAATTACGCAGAGATAGCCCCGTTTCAACTCACTGAATTGGTGCTCGGTAACTAGAACTTATGGAGATAAAATAAGGAAAGAAAGTTTATCTGAATGTAATGTTGTCGTTCGCCCAAATCAATACTGTCTGTATTACCCTTGGATAATAATCAGTGATTTCTGATTAGACATAGCGTGGAATGCAGGTCCGACATCCTTCTTGCAGACTTCTGATCCGTATTCATGTACTCTCGATGCAATTACTTCATGGATCAATATGAATAATGAGGAAGAATAATTCAATCTTCTTGGCGCTCGACAAGGGACGCGGGTGCCACGTGACACAAGAAGTGTTTGATGACGACGGTGAGAAGGAGCACAAAGGCGGAAGTCCGGTGCCTTCCTTCCTTTATTACAATGTATGTAAGTGTTCCAAAGAAGAGGAGAGGCTGGTGTTTGGCTTCTGACGGGTGAGGAATAGGAACTCTTAAGTTTCCCTTCTGCCCTCGTCGCCAAAACAGCAAACGGGTCAATAACCCATCATTATAGAGCTTCACACTCGACTGGCCGCAAATTGACTGCCTGAAGGTCCATTTGAAGGATTAAGGAAAAGGGGTAATGCCATTGCTGGAGATGAGACAACATTGCTCATCGTCTCAACCTACTAAAACACCAGCAGCATGCCCAGAATGCAGGGGTTGGTGGTACTGGGTGAAAGAGAAGCCTTGTGACAGGACATAATCCTGTCACCAGGGGCATTGTGGGTAAGACAGTGGGGCATATATTTGCTTGGATCAATGTCCCTAGAAAGACTCACCCTCTGCTGCACAGGAAAGAGGAGCTCTATATAAAATAGGACAAAGACATCCACTTCACAAAGTCAAATATTCCCCAAAGTTTACTACTGAAATGTGAACTTTAATCCCCCCTTAATAAGTAATTAGTCTGGCAGCTCTTGAACCGCGTGAGTGATTTGCTCAGAAGCGTAGGCTTTCTTCTGAAGAAAATGTGTGGCATGATCTCTTACAAGAACTCTTCGAGTCACCGGAATCAGTGTAAATCAATTGTGTTAGTTTTCAAAGGTTAAAAATCACGCCTTCAAAAAAAGATTAGTTGCCACATATTATTTTCCTGTTGTGCATTATCAATCAATTTGCATTTGTTAAATAGAAAACAAGATGTATTAAATGTGAATGCTTTGAGAATTCAATACATTGTTTGCTCATAGGGCTATATAAACGTAGACCCTGAAACATAACAAAGGTAACAAAAACCTTGTTGTGACAACTATTGTTTTTGGAACTGCTTGTAACCAGGACAATATGACATGACTTGGCTCAGTTTGTCTTGGCTCAGATTGGAGACCCCGTATGTGTGGATAGAAGCCACATTCAGCCGTTTGAGCAGCCTCCACCCCTCCCTCCCTACCCCACAAAGATGCATGCTCAACACCTGAAGAAAAGAGGATGATGTAAAGGAAGAATTGGGGGGAAGAAAGAACAAATATTTCATTCAAGAGTGAAGCCTTGAAAGGATTGAAAAGGAAAATAATGTCAGTCAATATGGCTTTAATACTGCAGTGCATCTCAAGGGAAGTAAGGCAAGGGGGGTTGTCGGGGCAATAACTGATTCGCCAATATGGTTTTATTATCTCTTTGAGGCTTGGACAAGGGGCTGGCTAGATGGCTGACTGGCTGGCTACCTGGCAGTGGCGACTGCTGGGACTAATGGAATTCCACCAGTAGCAGCCCATCTCTCAGGTTTGATGGCAGGGTGACAGGGCCTGATGGATTGCCCGGGCTGAAGGCCCACTTGACAGTCGAGCTCAGATGATAAATTGTGAAATGAGACAGACACACAAAAGCTGTGGGCAGCCAGGACGGAGGCCGACCCCCGGTGTGTTCCTGTATGACAGTGTCTGTGGCCCGCTCGCATCCGTCTTCCCCTGTGACTTTTAGTTACTCTAATGCGGACTTGCTATTTCCCCTGCTTTGAGGGGAAACTCAAGCTCCGCCTTCAGACTGTATAGATTGGAAGTGTTATAATGACTGATGGAACGCATTCATCGCTTTGACACCGCACCCTCATGTTGCATGTAGAAGATACAATCCGAGTCACTTCTGACAGGTGTGAAATAGACATTTCATATCAATATCCAAAGTGAGAGTGGGGCGGAATATTGTCTTTGCGGAGTTCAGTCAAAGTCATGGGTAAAAAAAATTCATGACCTGGGTAAACTGTCATAGCAAAGCATGCCTTTCATCTTGAGACCGGGATTTGAAAGTAAATGCATGGAAGAGAGGGAGGGAAGGAAAAGAGAGACTTTGCCAGGCTTACCGGTGAATCTTCCATTGCAAATTCCTCCCATCATGATCATAAAAAGGCACAAAGCTGTTGCTTTTATTAGACAATTTAACCAGATGGTAACCTGAGCATGTTTTATCCCTGTGTGTACAGCAGTTTTCCGATTCAGGCTGGAGAGATTAATGAAAATAATGAATGATGGCAAAAAAATATACTGCCTGGGGGAAACATTGCAAACCACAACTGGTGTCAATTAAGGCGTCCATCTCACAATGCGTCTTTTTAGAAGATTACGTCTGTCTGTCTGTCTGCCTGTCTACCTGTCTGTCTGCCTGTCTGCCTGTCTGTCTGCCTGTCTGTCTGTCTGTCTGTCTGCCTGCCTGTCTGTCTGCCTGCCTGCCTGTCTGTCTGTCTATCTGTCTGTCTGTCTGTCTGTCAGCACACCTCAGTTGGGCATTACATAAACTGTTTTATGGTAGCCCAAGTGCATGCAGGAATATAGAGGACTGCTGGGGCTCTCAATGCAGTCTGGCTCAAGGAGCTTCCATTATGAGTGTTTACCTTCTCTCGGCAGAGCTCCATCTCAAAGCCGTTGCTGAAACGCACTTGATTCCCCTTCTGTGATGATATTTTTTCTTTCAAATTATTTATTCAGCTCCCTGTACCTTAATATTAAGGTGACTCTGTAAGTTAAATATTGGTGTTAAATAAAACAACTTAATTATGACTAAGCCTTGTACAAAGCTTTAGAGTCATTGATATGCATGGCAGATACATGTTTTCATACATTCGTATTTTTAGTTAGAAGTCATCCCTGACTCTACAGCTATGTATGATATAATAATATTAATAATAATAATAATGCATTTTATTTAGTTTTATAATAGAAAACAACTATGCGCTAGAAAATAAATTAAAAAAGGTTAAAAGGTAGAAAGATAGCACTTGAGAATGACTAATGAACAGACCATAAAAAAAAACAAATGTCCCAATTCTAAAACCCCAATTTTTCCCAAGTTTTAAAGGCATCACATATGGCTAAATAAATACAGTGCCGTTTCAAATGCTTTCCTACCAAGCAAGTTGGAGGAAAAAGCAAACGGCTCATGTGCTGCTCCATAATGTAATGTCATGTCTTAAAGCCCAGCACGTCACTTTCAAAGGGATCTTCTCTCGCTAATGCCCTCGGCGACCCTAATAACAGATGTCACAGCATTGACAAGTCCTTTTAGTTGTTGGCCCCACTGAAAGACTTGGTGACTTCGAGTTTGCGTCCAACACTCTGCAGCTGATTCAGATTCAAAAGACGTAAGTAATATCATGCCAGGGGAAACTACATTGTGTCCTTCTTTTTTTCCGCCGCCGTGTTTTTGGTCTTGTAGAACAGGGCTCTATATTTTGTGGCCTGCCAGTCCTGTCATCAGCTCACACGAAGAGAGAGAGTTGACAGAATTGTTTGCCCGACATCATCACACGCAAATCTTAAAAGATGTAAGCAGGAAAATGCAAGAGGAATGTAGAGCACAGGATAGCGTGAAGACAGTTTAATTATCGTAGCGCGTGATACCGGCGCCAACCCTTCATCTGCATGGCAACAAGATGATATCCACTCTTCACACTAAATGCTTCATGTGTCCGTTTTCAGCATGTTGGGAAATATACATTTACAATGTATTACAAGTCATCTACACAGCCTGTACCAATTTGGCCGTGGCGGGGAATGATCGATGTTGTGGGCGAACAAGGAAGGAGACAGACGGTCCTGATGGTGGAAAGGGATGAGGACAGGATGATAGGAGAATGATATCTTTATAAGAGGATTTGTTAGATTAGGTTTCTCTGTGCGGCACACAGTGGCGGGACGGAATAGACCGCAATGACACATGACCTCCATCCGTATGACATTAATAAGCGTGGATCATCTGCCCTCAAAGGAGCTGTGGGGCTGGGATGAGGACAACTAATACCCATGGGGATGGTTTCAGCTCCAGAGACTGCACCCTGAGTCATGCACAGGGATAAAGGACTAGGAGATCCTAAAATGGCTACACACACAGTCAGCCTTTTGCAGTTGATCGCAGGTCTTTAACGCTCTGACAAAAACATAGAGTGCGCTCGCAAACTGGCACACTGAGTGTGAAGAAGCAAATTAATCTCTGTGCCGCTTCACAGAGCTATTTCCCCCCCAAAACATACACAATGGAAAGAGAGGATACAAGAAATAGCGAGGTTGTCTAGTTCAAACTCTAATCTCTAATCCCTGAAATGTTCTTGCTCCTTCTCTCCAACTCAAATTGTTTACATAATTCTCTAGAATTGTATGTCTTTCAGCAAAAGGACAATCGCATTCTTTTGGCAAAGAGTACACAGCAAGTGGAACATAGATGTGCGCTACGCTTTGACCAATTAATTCAGCCCCGAGTCAGGTATTCAAGTGTTCTATTTGCTTAGAAACTGCAGTATGGAGGTTCAAAACACAGCATGGCTAACTCTTCCCCAACAGTGAGAATCCCACCCCAGAGGGATCAATTAAAAACCATGATGCATAATCTGTCAGAGCCCCCCAAAAAGAGAAAACTCTGGATTTTCATGAAGAGAAGAGGAGTGGGGGAGGGGGTTGCTTGTGTGTTGAAGGGGTGAAAAAAAAAAAAAGTTTGTTGTTGACTCTCTCAATGGTGAGACCCAAGAAAATGGCACCTTAGCAGAATGCTAAGCAGGAGAAGAGAACAAACAACAACACAACAACTGATATAAACACCAGGCGACACTTTCTCAAAATGGAGCTAGATCAATTTGCATAGTGGCCTTGGTTTTTCCCGGCAGACAGACAGATGTGGTTGACATAAAGATTGATGGATAAAAAGGACTGACAAACAATCTGTCTTTAAACTAATCTATGGAAATCGGTGTATGCTATGTCGGATACATTTTAATTGTTTTTACTATTCCCAATGAAACATCTTTGAAAGGTAGCTTGCCGTTTTATAAAATCCAGAAAACAAGTGTGTATTGACGAATTGGGTTTAGTCATATCAATAGCCCTGAACATATGTTCCCACTCTCACTGAACCATACATATTCGGAAGTGAGTCAAAATCATTGAAAATAAGAACACTTTCAGTTGTTAAATTCCATTCAAATGTAATCAATAAAATATCCTGAACGATATAATTTGTATTTGAATCGTTTCTTTTTTGTAACCTTTGGTTTAAACTGTGTTAACAAAATAAAGCAAATTGGCAATTTGTCAAAAGTTGTGATACACCGATTAAGAAAATATATCACTTAATCTGATCAGCAACACATGATTGGCTGTAGTTAATTAGTGCTGGAAATAGTTAAAACAAAGAGTATAGAGTGTATATGTCTATGAAACCTAAAGTTCATACACATACACAGTAAAGTATGCATTGATAAGAACTGCAAATTCCAGTGATCCTTTTCCAGGATCTGAGGGCCAACCTCCAGCAGACAGTGGTTTGCATGCAGAGGAAATTATGCATGTTGTTCATTGGAACTTAGGCAATGAACTGAATCTCCTCTCTGGCTGACTAATTGACTGTAATGAAATTGCCGGCGACAATCTTGAGAGCAGACTCAATTGATAAAGGGAATCAGGAAAATGAAAAAGTGGTGACAGAACTCGAAGCCCTTTGAGATTCTTGATGACATTTCCGTCTATGAAAATAATTGTTTCTGCCCTCATGCATACCTGATTAATATGAAAACCTGCGTGATTGGACAGAAGAATGTATGTCACCAGGTATCTTCTTGAGGACATGACCAGAATTGCATTTGGACTTTGGGGCCGAGCGTATTCATCTTATTTGTTCCGCCATTCAAAGTCCCTCAACCCCTTTTTTATTAGACAGTTATTAAAGATTGTGCTTCTTATATTCAAGCAGAACATTATTATAATGTGAACTGCCATACTATGTTACATATTAGGGCTGGCAGTCCATCAAACCTCACCCCTTATCAGTTATTCCTTGGAGGTTACTCGACTCCTAAGCAATATGCCACAGTAGTTGATTAAACCATGATCAGTGATTAAGGTTGCAGTTTGAGGAATTCTACATAGAGGCTTGTGAGCTTGGTAGAGTTAAGTTGATTTGTTAGCTTGTGAGGACTGTTCCGTATGAGAAAGAGGATCTTATCTGACAGTTAATCTGGAAGAAATAGGGCCCTCTGCTGTTGATATGGATGTGAACTGTAAGAACAGACTTATTTTACTAATGGAAGATGACCCATTTATTTATATGCTGGTATGGATAAAGAACTGGAAAAGATTGTGTAAAAAGTACATTTCATATTGTTGGTTTACAAAAGAACTCCCAATGCCTTGCACACAACAGCATAATTTATTGTTTTGTACCTTGCCTGCAATGATCCGTGCTTCACAGACAAGCAAGGTTCCTACCACCCACAGTAAAAACAATCAACAAAGCACATCAGCGCAACATAGCTTTTCCAATGTCTCTGTTTTTATGCACCTCTCTGCACACCCTTTTCCTCCTCTTGTCTTCAACTTTTCCTGTGAACATGTTTTCCACCACTGCTTTCTCAATCGAGGCAGAAGCACTGTGAACAAGAGATGCCTTAACGAGAGAAACACAGTCGGAACGGACTAGCTGCGGCATCTCTTTTCATATACTGCTCATTCGGTGTGTGTACTTTTTCCTAACAAGGTCAAGACAGGGCAAGGGACACCAACGTGGACAGACCCTGAAATCTGTGGTGGGAGCCGCTTCGGTTGGCACGGGCCGTTGCCAGCTGTGTGGACCCAATGATTTGCCAGTCCCACCGGAGCGTCCGGAACCTGACGCTGCACACCACAGCGGAATTCCAAAAGCGACTCAGCTGTCACCTCATCACAATATCACAGAGCCATGCGGCAAGCTGCTCTGCA
The DNA here is from genome assembly GCA_036024795.1 of Galaxias rostratus. Lineage (NCBI taxonomy): Eukaryota > Metazoa > Chordata > Actinopteri > Galaxiiformes > Galaxiidae > Galaxias > Galaxias rostratus. The sequence continues at coordinate 15,396 of JAVQJS010147661.1, read as the reverse complement.
CAAACACCTGTGCTATCCATACTCATGGGGATGCATGGAGGACAACAATACACAAAGGCAAAGACATGATTTTGGTGTAGTCTGCTGGAAGGTTTGCAGAAACATTTAAGAGGTGCCGTATTTAGTTTAGTCGATGTTGTTGTTGTGTTTTACAAGGCATTTGAGATGCCAATGAGCTTGCAAGATGAGAGATGCTGAGTCTAACAGGAATAACACTTGGTGGGTTTAGAAGGCACAGACTCTATCACTCAGACCTTATTAGTGCTGTTGCGTTACCATGACGCTGTAATGCCACTAGCACTAGTTTCCTTCAAGGTGTGATACTGTCACATAACCCTTCAGTGCTATTTCCAGTGTGTTGTGTAATGATAGATTTCACAGGTTCACACTCTCACTTGCCTTGACTTGAGTGTGTTACCATTGGACCACAGGCTAGTAAAAAATGCAGCATTGGGGATATAGGGGAAAACCTGTCGGACATAAGTACATTTATGAAATTGAGATTTAAACCACTTTGAGTTTAGTTTTTAAAGGGTATTGAATGAAGTTTTATCATTCAATAGAATTGTTCTATGTGAACATGTACTGGAAACTCAGATAGAAAAAATAAAGATATAAAAACAATTCACAATGTGCACATTGTTTCTGTAAACTAACAAATAGACAAGCCTTTCCATACTACTGATTTCAAACGCTATTGCTAACACTATCATTATTACTTAGACCACTCACAGTTGGCTGTCCTGACTTCATGCCAGGGTCTCGGCCTTTGGACAAAGATTAGGTTAGGTCAAATCGTGGTGGCCATAAGCGTAGGAACAAAGCCGCCATGTTTTAGCCTTCTGCATTTCAACAACCCCAAAGCAGGAAGCCAGTAAAGTTCAGACACTGGACTCTCCCACTCGGTCCTCTTTGGGGAGATCTAATTTCAAGGACGCTGGTTAGAGTGATGGAAATGGCTGTGTGATCCGCTATTATCTGTCTTCCTTTCCTCATAATGTACTTTCCCCTCTACCCCATCGATTGCGGCTAGAGGATGTTGTCATTAAATCAATTCTTCCGAGAAGAGAAATGGTTTGTGTATGAACAGTCCTTGCCCTTACTATCAATGACAGCTACAACAAATAAAATGAATAGGGGAAGACCAACGAAGCATGTTGCTGTGTTTTACTTTCACCTGGAATAGTGTGGCAATCGGCCTTTGCCTCTCATAAGGTGCCAAACAGGAACACTTTGGGAGTCTTCTCTCTCATCCCCCCTTAATGGAAGAAATATAGAGACCAACTTCTCCTGCCTACAAGTAGAGGGATACGGATCCGGATGCTCACAAAAGACCCCAGGACCATGACGTCTGCTGGGATCTCAAGCAGGAAAAAGGGCAGTGCAGGTGGAGAGTGGAGTTCTATTACACCGGCTCTGACACCCAACGGATGTGGCAAGGACTGCAGATGATAACGGACTGCAAAGGAAAATCAACCTTGAGTCGCACAGCCACATGAACCTCCCAAACAACGTGAATAACTGTTCCGCTCGCTTTGAGACGGACAACAAGGCGCCGCGTGTGAGAGCTGTCGACGTTCCTGATGAGTACCAAATCGCACTCTCCATGTCCAATGACAGGAAAACCATTTTAACAGGTTAACCAGGCCAAAAGGCCTGACGGAACACCAGGGCGTGTCCATTAACGCATCCACTGACCAGTCACCTAACTGGTGAATAACACCTCTCCCTGTTGGAGTCCTGGTCAACAATTCTAACCTGCTTCCAGGCAACAACCAATGTCAACAAAGCAACCTGCATGAATGACTATCGCCCTGTTACACTCACACCAACGCCCATGAAGTGCTTCAAGAGGCCCGTCATCCCCCACATCAAATCCACCTTTCCGGACAGCTTCAACCCATTCCAAATTGCCTATGGCCCAAACAGATCCACATTGCAATGGCACTTCATTCTGCTCTCCTCCACCTGGATTAGAATGATCCACACCTGTCTGAGAATGTTGTTCATCGACTACAGCTCCAGCATGCAACACCATAATCCCCTCCAAGATCATCAATAAGCTCCGGTCACCGGTTCTGAACATCTCCCTTTGCAACTGGATTCGAGACTCCCTGGTGGGCCACCCCCAGGAGGTGAGAGTGGGCAACAACACTTCAGACACGCTGACCCTTAACATCGTTATTGTCCTCGTAGGGCTAGCTTGTAAGTAAGCATTTCACTGAAAGTACAGGTTTCACGCTAAAAAATTAAAATAAAACTTTAAGCTAACCTGAAAAAATAGCTAAAGTTAATACACGGTGTGCAATTCTACTTCACTAGCATGTTTACACTGAACCTTACCCTCTTTTTTACAACCACCTCAGTGCTGGATCTGCAATGCTCCATTGCGTTTAACAGATTAGCCTCCATGAGCAGTTTCTGGTAAACACATTTAACTCAGTCTAGTGTCATCCTCATTTATTTGTCATACTGTGTGGACTGTAAGCACAAGCCATTAGGCACAATCCAGAAACACCAGCGTCAGAAAGGTAGGGCATGCCATAGCAAAGAAACGTAAACAGAACTGTATTGATGAGGTACATCAAATTAAGTTGTTTTGTCAACTTGTATCTGACGCAGTTAAGCATTTAATATGTTTCCAAAACTGCATCCCAGCTTAGATTAAAAGATACGGAAACAGATTTGGTGGGTGTATCAATCTACAAAAGGTCAAACCTCTGGAAATTCACTGCTAACTGTATGTTTCCTCCAGTTCATCTCAGAGTTATTTTCAAACTGTCATAGAATAGGCTAAGAAAAGATTAGGCAGTTTGAGGGTCCATACAGTAGAACTTAATAGTACAATAGAACCAAAAAGGAAAGCACTAGACGCAGTATGTACAATAGCCTTTAGAACGGAATGCCAATTGTATCAATGTGGGGCCAAAATGACACATCGTGTTGCTTGTTCATGTTTCAAAATTTCTGCCATATTACCTGATTCAGTTAAACATTCAAGCTGTCTTCCAAACTCCACCACAGCTCTAATCATGAGAAACGGAGAGCAATGTAGTGGGTGTATCAATCAACAAAGGGCAAGCCTCATGACATCCACAGCTAATTTCATGTGTCGTCCAGTTCATCTCACGGAATTATTTCTAAACCGTCATGGTAGACTCTAGGAAATTGATAGCCACAATAGAACTCTTCTGCCACCAAGTGGAGATTCACTCTCCATAAAAAAACATGATACGCAGCCCAAGTAGAGAATATATATTGGGAGAAGAACCAGCCCAAGCACAAAAATCCACCGCATTGGGGGTGGGGGTGGGGTGGGGGGAACTAATTTCAGGAGTCATTGTGCCAATTCAACCTTTTCAACTTTTAATGCGGCTGGTGTTTAGCAACACCTAAAGCACAAAGAGAAGTGTATCTGGTGTCACACAGCCTCGCACTGGCGAGCACCTCACACAATGAGCATTATACTGCCTTTTGTTTTCGCTGCGCAAACTTTAAGTTCCTCTGAGAGTGCCAGAGTGCAACTCAACACTCTCTGACACCCAGCGTTTTAATTAGTGCACCCCTGGGGAGACCTTATCAAGTGATGTACTATTCTCTTAATGAGGCTCTTATTAAGCTGTTTCACTCTAGGCCAATAGGCTCACAGCCACCTATGGAATAGGCTGATTAGACCAAACATCGGCTAATTCCAATTCCCTTATCCCGACGGTGATCCCTACAATGTCCATTAACATGACATTGTGCCCAAGTTGAACACTGCATTCGATGAGGTTTAGTCCTCTTATCAATAGAAGAGGGGAGGGAGAAAGGATCAGGATAAAGATTGTGCCAAGAGTAATGGTATTTTTTTTGTTGCCCGGCTCCTCTCCAAGATGAACCCCTGTTCTCATAAGCAGAGGTAATCCTAGGGACGAGTCCCTTGGTTTGTCAGAGGCAGTCTCCTAGGGCCAGATGGAATGATCTCATGTAATGAATAAGAATCGAGGGTGATACTGCATTGTCAGAGCAGGGCACGCAGTCTAAGGCGATGGGGTTCAACCACCAAGTCTCTGTGTGTTAGTTCACAGCGAAAGGATCATGTTTGGTCGTAGGCGTCGTGAGTTCAGCATACATAATCGATGCTGTGAAATGGAAAGTCACCAAATCGAATCTCACGCCATTGCATGTGTGTTTCTGTAGACCTAAAAGAAAACATCCCTCTGACATCAAGTTGAATGACATGGAAAAATGGTGTTAAGTTGCTGGTAACATCCAGGTTTATCCGACAGTCTGAGAAGAAAGATAAATAGGTTTTAAAGCATATTTTATTATATTTTCCATTAAATATGGAATTGGGTCAAGCCTCAGGACAACTACCGGAGTACAACTCTGTGTGATGGAGGGGAAAAGGAAAGACAGCGAGAGGTTTTGAACTTCTGTAATCTGTCTGTTCAGCACTGGCTTGATGGATGCTAATAGTCCCCACAGTATTGAACTCCCCTGACTGACTCTTCGATAGTTTCTCTATTAGTGCGGCTACAATGTCTCTCAAAGGTCTAACGCAAATCAGTCCAAAGGGACTTCAGTAATAAGTCTGTTATATTAATGTGGTCCAGTCAGTGCAAATCAGCAATCGGATCAGTCTATATTGGCATATCTGCCAGGACTTCCGTAAACCTTCTGTTCTCTTTGACTTCGGCCTATTATGTAGTTAAAATACACACCCAGAGGCCCAACTAATATTATGGGATAACTCTTATAACTGTTTATGATTGTTTTGAGTTCATCACAAGATTGTTTGAGAATTCTTTTTAATCAATCCTAGACAAAGTAATATATTTGGGAGTGTTATGTGCAATTTCTCTCACTTTACTTTGACATAAAGATTGTCTTTATCAAAACGAGAGAGAGGGTTTGGAGGGAGCTCCTAAGGACATCCGTCTCTCTCCTGCTCTTTCTCTTTCTCTTCCTCTTTCTGATGTTCTCTCTTTCTCTTCCCAAAAAGTCAGCAAAAGGCAGACAACGTCTACAGATGCCAAACGTTATCCCCCTTAGGGCCGCTAGGACCACTTCCAAAGCCTGCCTTGTTCTGAGTTGTTTGTGAGTTTTTCAAATGGGTATAAATGGCTTTCCCACACCATTGAACAGAGTGAAAGGCAGTGAAGGGAATGCCTTTAAATCCGCCTCTCAATACCACCGCTCCACTCACTGTGCTCAATGCCATCTTGTTTCACCCCACTGGTCTGTCAAAACAGCCCCTCACCGACCGTTTCAGTGCCTTTCCTCCGTATCCGCCCAGTAGGATTCCGCCTGCAGACACGGTCAATACTCCATCGATCGGAAATTAATGACGATACCCAAATTGGGCTGGCGTGTGTGAATCAGTCCGGGATGCCTTTTTGTCTTCTTTTAGGGTTGCCTGGCAAGGCTGTCAACACCTTCTGAGGTGAAAGAGAGGGAGGACGCAGGTAAGGAAGAATGGATGTAGGGCCTACTTGGGTCTTTAAGCTAGGGGGTGCCCTTTTGTCGCATCGCACTTCTTCTTCTGTGTCAATCACCAAGTGTAAACCTTCTCCTCCTGCGAGCTTGCACTGAAAAGACCAAAGGGCACATCCATATTTACATCTGCTGAGTGACAGGATGATGCATGTATCATTAGGATGGAGCAGGGCCGATTAAAGGGAGTTGAATTGAAGATGATAATGGCGAGGCACGCAGGGGAGGAGTCTCTCCACACTGGTCCATTAACCCTCCCTTCAACCTTAAAACTCCTTGCTGCATACCAATATGCTGTTGCTAAGATACTAAAGGTAGGAAGCGGAGATTCTTTGTGATACAGATAAAGGGTAGAGGACCTTGCTCTTCTAATTTCTCACAATAAACTATTGGGTAGGAAAGGGGAGAGTGAGAGAGAAAGAGAGAGAGAGAGAGAGAGAGAGAGAGAACTGAGACAAATGTTGCTGGGGTGTGAATAGGTATTATGAGTTGTGATATATTTATTGACAATCAATGCAGACTGTCAAGGAGAAGCTACTGAATGGCAGTAATAATGTTCCTGGAAAAATACTATTGGTGTTTTTAAACGTTCAAGTCAAATATCAGTTTTCTCTAAACCCTTTATTATTTTCATGTCAGTTGTTGATCTTAATGTTACATTATTCTGCTATTCGTTTTAGATTCTGCGTTGTCTCATTTTACAATATAGAGCACTGTTAATAGAAGCACTTCTGAACCTGTCATGATCTTTTCATATCCAATGTTAAATTTTCAGCCTGATGTTATCTGCAGGGAATGCTTTCGACTTAAAGGTGAACTGATACAACAAATATGTTTTCCAGATTCCAGATTCACATTAAGAATATATCTTTATCCTGGAGTCAGGCATAGCATATGATAGTGATTTATATTGTCTTACATCTGCCCTGAAGTTTAGTTTAAGGCAAAAGGGTACAAAGAATATTTTTTATTTTATTTAAAAAATTATTTATTTTATCAACATACCCTATTGTAAGGATTTCTTCGTAAAGTTTTTGTGCCTTCCATATGCACTTCTGGCTTTGAAACTAAAGAAATATTCCTCCCTGGCTGATTTGATATTACAATTTAGCTGTAACACTAAAATGTTCCCTCTAGGGGGCAGTGCAGCCACACAGTGAAGTACAGTAAACAATTACTTTGCACATAGCAGACTGACAATGGTCTCGTGGCCACCCGTGGCAAAGCCATGGATTATTGTTCTATTGTCATGATGCTGATAATGTTCGACTGTGTCATTACTGAATTATGCACATGGCTTTTTAAATTTAGAAACACAAGTAAGACTTACAATGCGGTCTTAAACATGTTAGGATTAAAAAGGTATGTTTTTCTTATTTACACAACTTGTCTTTCTCTACTTCTTACTGCAATCCATTTGTCACAGATCAAAACACTACTAATAGATAGAAAGAAAAGGAGAAAGAAAGAAAGGGAGAAAGAAAGAAAGAAAGAAAGAAAGAAAGAAAGAAAGAAAGAAAGAAAGAAAGAAAGAAAGAAAGAAAGAAAGAAAGAACCAAAGAATCAAACAATCAAAGAATCAAAGAAAGAGAACAAACTAACGGAAGAAGAAGAAAGAACGACAAAATGAAAAATAGTATAGAAAGGCAGAATGCACAATTCCATTCCGGTTCTTTCTAGTTCATGGAAACAATATATAGCATGAGCCTGTTTGCTAATGCTGGGCTAGACATGCTTCATTAATATACTCTATAATAGGACCATGCCTAGACTTCTCCCTTCAGACGTTTCAGTTCTCATTTGCTGCCGTTACTCTACAGCTTGGCCCTATAACTATGGGATTAATTTGGCGGGTAAGGCATTAACTCCGTTCAAGAGAAGGCTTGGCTCTGTCAAGGTTTGTATTCAACCCATTACAAGGGGAAAGATGAAAAGTGCACAGTTTACACCTTCGAAAGTCAGAAAATGGGCATGTTCAAAGGCTGCAGTTACTCACTGGTCCTAGGGAGAAAAAAAAGACGAAGACATGGCTGAGAATCAATTGTCTCCTCAGAGAGCTGAGTAGTGTCTCTGGCTAAATGCAGGGGGATTGTTAGAGGGGACTTGGTGGATGGTGGGTATTTTACCCTGGAAAGGGGGCTAGATGAAAGGGATGCGGGTGGCTCAGAGCTGGATGTACAGCCAAAGGCAGATGGCATAGACAGGATCTCTTTAGCTGAAGAGTGCAACCACAACATGCCACATGACCCACTCCTGGAACTATGCCTGCAAGGGACAATAAACTGGAAGGGACTCACATGGTAAGCCCCCAAAACCACATCCCGCAGATGCAACTGTGTGAACACATTTGTTTATTTTTGATAGGGAAGCCGTCTTATTGCTTGCAAAAGGATTATAGGCAGTGCATGCTTTACCTCCAAGAACGCTGTCACGCCATGTGTATGCTTTTTTGTGACATGGATACGCTGTGCTATTTTAAGGGAGAAGGGTGAAGAGGTGTGTTAGTTATTCACATTGTGGTCTAATGGATGTTTCCTCCAATCTGCATGCTGACGGAACAAGTAGCTGATAGCACCAAGCTTCTAGTGCGGTCGAATGGAACACAACGTATTGAAAAAGATAAACACCACCTGGACTAGATATAAGATCAATTAATTGTATCATACCTCATGAGGAGAGAAATAAAACCAGGTACGTCAAAGCTGATAAGGCTTGGACCTTAACAACCAAGGTTACATGTTACCGTTCCTTTACAGAGAGGAATGTTATCTTGAGGTCAGTGTCAGTGCTCTTAAAATGTCAAACAGAGACAATTGGAAAACTTAAGCACAAAGCTCACAATCAAGAACCATCCAGGCCTGAAAGGTTAATTGAAACCCAATGGACTGCAGTCAACACAAATCCAGAGCTGCATCCAAGTCCAAGGAAGCCAAGTGGAACATGATATCAATCCCGCTGTGGGGAGACATAGATGTGGCATTGGGTCTGGAAAATCCGTCAGCGCCCAGTAGGGAACGCCACAGCCCTGTCCCAGCGTGCCACGGGATCACGGCAGGAGAGGAATGGAAAATCTATTTATTTGCTTTGCACCCCATGGTTTAGGCTCAGTCCCTGCTACCGGGTCTGATACAGGGAGAACATGAGCAAGGGTGACCCGAGTCAGCAGAACCGGGCCGAGCCAAAACAATCACTGTGGGCACGGCTGCACATTTGACGTACTGTTCCTATTGTTTAAGCAAGCTGGTGTAGAATGTTTCGATCGTTTTTTACCCTCTCTTTGTTATTAGTGCTTCAAATGTGAATCAGCTATTGTATTTAAATTGAAAGTTAAAGTCAATTAGTCATCTCTTACTGTTTAAGCCTAGCCACAGCTAAATCAGAAAGTCAAACAAACTCCAAGAGTTCCTTAAGACTGTGCAACTACCTTTGCTTTACGAAACTTTATTTTTATGCCTGATAACCTAAACTGGATATCTATCCGACTTGTGTTGCTAGGAACTCCCCAGGAACAAATTGCTGAGATATTTCACTTTCTTCTAATTTCTTCCAAGCCAACCAACTTCAGAACATAGTATCAGCAGATCCTGTGCCCCTGAAGAGGCTGTCTTTCATGGTTATTTCCCAGTTGTTTTAAATATCAATAGACATTTACTCACAGCTTCTCATGAATCTTAATTTTGCTCCAAATCAACTTTGAAATTAACTGTCCCCACAGAGGTGTTCTATATGACATGAAAGAAAAAGCATATTTAAAACTCATGACATTCATTTTTGTCTTCTGGGTTTTGAAGACCCTGGATAAATGCGCGCACACACACACACACACACACACACACACACACACACACACACACACACACACACACACACACACACACGCACACACACACACACACACACACACCTATAAAAACCCAGCAAAAGCCAGAGATACGTTGGTTGCTCCTAAACGTTTCGGACCCATGCAGTAGTGAGAGTATGTGGAGTGGGTTAGTTTTACTCTTAACTGGGGGAGAAAGCCTGATGCCCAACTGTCCTTGGAATGTGAGCAATCAAAGAACCCTGTTGCTACTGCCGCTGCTGAGGATGTCTCTATTGACTCCAGCAGTGAGACAGAGGGAGAGGCCTACATGACAAAAAGGCCGGCTGCTGGTGGATAAGTTGGAAACAAGAGATACGATGAAGATACACAGGCACGTTATCCGCAAGCTGTCATGAGCCGAGCCTTGACTACAACCCTCAGGTGAAGCCAAACTTCACAAGAACAAAAAAAAAAAATTCAGATTCCCTTTTTTTAACACGTTTTCTTTTTCACAGTCACACAGGTGACTGTGCAGAACACTATTGTCACCATGTGAATATTTTACTTCAAAATTAGTCTAGTTTATCTATATTTAACATACATGCATACACATTAGGTTCTTAAGATATAGTGAGGTGATATATCCACCCCCTTGACATTAAGGAAGGGATTCTAAGTAGACAAGTACCCATGGAGATGACTTGGGCGTAATCATGACCAAAGCCACTGAACGGTACATGACTGGATGAGACCTCCAACAATGTTGGCAATTCATTATTTATTAATGGCAAAGTATTGCGCTAGGATTAAACTACTTTCATGCATGGAGCAGCATTTCAGATAAAACAGAAGAGCTAATGGAGTATAATCTCCCAGCAGCTAACCACAACGCCGCTCCACCCATTAGAATGGAGCACCCGGCGCATAATGAAGCGTCTACTGGAGCCAGTACCATTAACAAAGAATAGATTTCTATCTGGGACCGCTGTCACTATTACGGGTCGATCTCTCTCTAAACCCCGTCCTGCTGGTCAACCGAGATGTTAGCAAATTCCTTTTTTTTTCTCTTCTTTATTTTTTAGGGTCCATTTATGTAAATGTTCTCATAATTTAAATAAACCATCGTTGAGTACCAATTTAACATTTAATAAAGATGAAAATTACAAGAGCCATGCAACTAAATGTAGAAGGGGAATGAGACTGACGAAGGGTTTGAGGATTGTGTTCGGACTTTATGGCAAATTGGTTATAGAGTGTTTTACCCTTTAATGAAAAAAAGGGCTGTATTTTGATGGAGCTTAAAATGTCAACTGGAAAATACACTATGTTGCTTGTTAAATTACCATAATATGGCTATATTTCACATGGCATTCAGTATAGGCTACATTGTTTAAGAACATGCCACCCTTTGAAGAGGCTATGCCTCGATAAGCTCTAACTAACTTTCCAATGTCAATATGGTATTATATTGTTTGCAAAAGGGTCCAAAATGCTCTAATATAGAGCACTATATTATACATAATACTATTGCCTCCTATGCTAATATAGATGCATAAGTCCAATAAAAAAGTCCCTACTATTTACATAATTACTGTTAAATGTGAACAACTTTCAGACAAATTTTCTGACCATAAGCTTACCTTAACTAACCCTAGCTGTTCAACGTCATAATAAAACAAAGCCTCTGTTCTCTGAGACTAACCACTGGGCAAAAGTCAAGAAAGACTCTGCAAAAAATCTTATATTCATTAATAAAAAATGGGCTGGTCATCGATCAGCAATGGCAAAACCAAAGCCAAATTCATTGCTGAACATGAAAAATGTGCCCTTAATTCCCCTCTAATTAATTTATTGCTAAAATGTAAATTCTTAAATTTGACTAGCTAACTGCTGAGTCAAAGTCTAATTCATTCAAATTAAGGGGGCCTACAGTGAGGGTGGAGTCAATGCCATATGGCACTCTGGGAGAGTATTACATGCTGTGCATAGCCTCAGCAAGCACACAGCTGTTTAGGTGAGGCGAGATGTACCTAACGCCTCCAAAAAGCCGTCAGCTGCATGGGACTTCATGGGTCCATTTGCTTTCGCAGAATTAGCATGTGGGTTTACTGGTGTATTTTTGAGTCTAATTGTGTAAGTCTTGTATGGTACTTGTTTGATGTAGTCACAGGCATCTGAATAGCAGTGGAAAAAACTGCAAACTTGCCCAAGTCTTAGATGATTTGTCACAATGGATGTAAAACAGGCCCAGTAGGAGTAGGAATCTGGTAAAAAGATATCAGGGTTTTGAATCCAGGTCAAACCCAAGAATTACTATCAGTGGACTTCTTCCCTCATGTTTATTGAAGAGCACAAATGATTTTTGTCTTTTACTATTCATACTTTTTCCCAATTTTAAGCCTGAGTCTAAAACGACCTTGAACTTTTAAAAATCGAATTTGCATTGTGTGGGCGTAAAACACATGGGTAAAAAGATGTTAAGAGGTTTAATAACTTCTCTGGACAGGCTGTGATACGATTTAAGATGTGATAATAGGTTTCTGTATTCGTTTATGTATGTATGTATGCACGCACTTGTGTGTGTGTGTGGGGGGGTGAGGGGGGGTATACTTCAATCAAAAGTGCTCCTCATCATTTTGACAGAGCGTCCTATCACATAAGCCAAGTGGTCAAAACCAACAATTTGTTTCTATGTATGGCAACACTAGTGCACTTTCAGTAGAACAACACATCACAGGAACATTATTGTTTGTATCGAGTAAGCACACAAAGGAAAACCTTAATTACCACGTTGGGCTAGCTTTGTCTGTCCAATTTTGCCATTACTACTGGCACAGTAGTGGTGTCTTACATTTAAGCTTACATTAAATATTGGTGTCTTTTTGAGCAATCCAAAGGTGCAAGATTCTGCTTCTATTATAGTCGGCTTCTTCTTTCATTTAAAACAGCCAAGTGAAAGAGCTTCTGCTTTGATCTAACATATTTTTCCCAAACGACTCTACACTCCTCATTATTATTATACATTATTTCCAAGCAGAATGTTAGGTCAGCAAACATATTCTTGTGAACACCACTTAGAGTGCAGTGATATACGTTTCAGAGAGAAAATAAACTGGCAAACAATTTAGCTTGTCAGAGCTTTCAGATGTTAGGAAGCGTTAAAGTGTAAATTGCTTTGTCAGGTCCTTCCATCCACAGGCTTGCATGCTTTGTAAAGCTGAGTTGCTTGATCTCTTCAAGTTGATAGACTGTTTGTAAAATGTCAATTCCATTGTTCCTGTCCACAGCACATCAATTAATATTTTCTTCTCTTGACCTTGACCAACCACCAGTGCCAATTTCCACTTACAGGCGGTGTGATTTAAATTAATTACAGTACCAAATGTGTCTATGAGAGTCAATTAATTTTTTTTTCTGTACACAATGCAGCAAATACGTTGGGGGAGGCATACCAGGCCGATCACGTCTGCAGCGAGCACCTGCTTTCATGGCTATCAGTGATTGGAGTGGACGATAGTGCGGAGCCGAGAGACGATGTATTGCTTCGATGGAGTCGCGGTGGCAGCCGTGCCGGTTGTTTAAAGGGCCATTCGGATGCAATCTGGGATATTTCAGCCAGGATTTATGCCTCCCCTATTGCCTGGCCGCCTCATTCCGGGGCTCCGGTAAACGACACTGAGTTATTGTGTCAGGACGACTTCCCTTTTCCTTTGCTGTCGAAGGGGCCCTGAGCACAGCAGTCTGGTTCCTGGTTGCATTTCATTAACTTGACTTTTAGTAAAAACTTATCAAATGTGAGCTGGCTAGCTAGCTAGCTGACATGCAAGACCTCAACCCTTTCCTTAGGGCAAGCTGGCACTTTTGACATCAGGGACAAAGGTGTCTGAGGATCATAGTACCATGTTGATAATGTGTAAGGGTGGGGGGGGGGGGGTGATTTATGCCGGCTAGAAGTAGCAGTGAGATCATAAGCTGTGAGGAACTATCAAAGCAATATCGGTCCAAACTTTCTATGGCTCTCTCAAAGGTCAGTTTCAAAGGTCTGGGAACAGGGCCGGCAGCAAGGTGAAGCAAACAGAGAGTTCATTGCGGACCACGGTCTACCTTTTCAATTCTCTCCTGTCAGCTGCTACCAGTTAGACGACTGCCACTCTCGCTACAGGTCTCCAGTTTGCTGCGTGACTCACTCTGGGAATCAATCACACTGTGCAATTCTTTGTTTTGCTTTGTGCTGAATGCACTGTTTTTCATTTTACATTTTATAAAGTGACATTTCTGAACAGCCCGCTTTTACAACGCCAGTAGCCGTCGTCTTTTTCACAAGCTGGATTTCAAATGACCTGAACCACATGTAAAAAGGGAACTTATTTTCACACAACCTTCAGTTAGACCTACAACTTTGGTTATCAGACCATTTCAGGACCATCAAATCTGGAGCAAGGACAAATCATTTTCTATTAGAGAGTTCTTGAAAGAATATAAGCAAAGATTTTGTTGAAAAATAGAAAATTGGAACGCCACACGCTCAATAAAAGTATAAATAGATGTGGTTCTTCCCTGAAGGTACGTTTCCTGACAGCATGTCTGCACATCCATATGTGCTATCGGTAAACAAAGAAAAACGCAGAATTAACTGAATTGTAATCACCATATTACTAATTACGTGAGCTGTCATGCTAGGAATCCTTGATGAAAGTCATTACACCTGAACACTGAACACTCACAGTATAAGGGAGGATCTTGCTTTGAGAATACATAGTTCAGGAAGAATTGGCCGATCCTGTTGTCACATGCTTTCCCTATCTTCTAGTTTTAAACACAGTTTTTTCTTAAATGAGCAGATTTATAATGCGAGGTTGAATCCCCAAGCGGGTATTCTCACATTGTTTAGATTTGAAAGAGTGGGGGAAAATCTCTCTCCCGCTCACTATTCAAATTGCTGCAGACATTTGACAAAGAAAAAGTGCCATTGACTATAATTAATGTAAAAAGAACTATTGAATATCTTTAACTTTGAAAAAATGTATGCTAGACTCATTATAAATGACTTAATGTGTTTTACAAACTCATTTTCCATTATTTTATTCAGTGCTGAAAATGTTTTATTGGTAGGTCAACAAATTGGCAACACCATAAAATGTTTTTAAGACAAAGCATTTAAGATCCTCAAAAAGTGGATTACCAGGTTGTTTGAGACCAAAAATATTAAACACCCAAATAATGGTATAAGTAATATTTAAGGTTTCATGGGTGAAGACCTTTAAAAACAAAAACTTAGTAAAGTGATTGATTATGGGACATGAAATAACCTAGTTTGACAATGATAGGTGCTAAACAGCCCACCCTTCCATCTGTGTGCCACCCAAAATATGTATATAGAAAATTTGTTTCGCATTCTCTTTGACAAAGTAATATAAGATGGACCTTAACGCCAGCTACTAAGATCTATTGTGCACTTGGAAGCACAATGTATTGCTAAATCAAGTACAGCTTAGTGCTGATTATCGCTTCTTTAATAGTTGCCAAAATCACATTGTCCTCTCAAGCTTATTCTGTAAGTCCTCGAACTGAGCCAGATGCTTTGTTTTACAAGGACATAGAGGGCAATATGAAAATGAGGCTCTTTCTGAGGGTCTGGAAGATTGGCGACAGCAATTAAATATCACTCAGTGTCTCCCCCCGTTAGGCACCAATGTCAACAGGCTTGAGCACCTGCAGAGAGTTCTACGGCGTCGGCCCCACCACATCTCCGTCTAAGTGCCACTTTAGGAGCCCTCAAAGGTGACCTCATTTTACCGTCACATATATCTGGGTACATTTATGACCCTGCCCTTCAGCCCCATGCTTGTCTACGGTTAATGACTTATAGTTGACGTGCCATAAACTCTAATGTCTCCCCTCACCTAATATTTAGCCTCCCCTCACACCAGGGAAAAATCTCCCCCATCTGATCACGCTGGGCCATTTTGCTTCTTCCACATGCAGCACTTTTTTTGCAGGGGGGGGGGGGGGGGGGGGGTGGGGGGGGGGGGGGGACTGGAGGGTATGGGAAATGGGAGAAGGAGTATTATGAATACAACTGGCAATATAAGGGGTTAAAAATTAGTGTGTATTAA
>JAVQJS010147654.1:0-16523 GCA_036024795.1 Galaxias rostratus | reverse complement strand
AGTTCTTCCGCAGATCACAGGTGTGGCAAGGTAGCCAAGTAAATCATTGATAGTGTTCCAGCAAGTTTACATCCGTGCAGACGTTTAACAAGTCACATGACCTGAAAGAAAATATTTGGTACCACACTTTGTACCTTGTATGACTGCAAGTCCCAACATCTGCATTACTAATTAGTTTAATTACTGTTAATCAAATCTACTACAATTGTGAATTTCGAAAGGCCTAACCATGTTTTAGGTTGCTCTCTGTGAAATGTTCCAGGCCTGCTCCACATTTACAAATATTCACAAATACATACCTAACAGCCATAATAATAATACTTCGAACCAGTGAGTAAAATGGCTCTCTTTGATGCAATGTGACATGTCAATGGGTGGGACAAATTAGCAGCAGCAAATTAACAGTCAGTTATTGCATTTTGGAAGCAAGACAAATTGGACAGTGTGAGAATCTGGGCAACTCTGACAAGGGTCAAATTGTGATGGCTAGGCAACTGGGCCAAAGCGTCTCCAAAAAGCAGGACTTGTATGATGTTCCTGAAATTTTGGGGCTCGTGATAAAGTAGACCAAGAACAGACAGCATTAGCATGGGGATCAAATGCCAGCTTGTCTAGTCAGATAGCACAGAAGAGCAGCTGTTGCACAAAGTGCTGAAAAAGTTAACGTTGGCTATAATTGAAAGGTGTGACACAATGCCTGGTCATAGAGGGCCCATGCTGACCCCTTGTTCCTACACCTACAATGTGTGTGTCAGCCCAAGAGCTGGATCATGGTGTAATGGAAGAAGATGGCTTATTCTGATTCATAATATGTTATTTTATTTCTTGTGTATGATCAGATGGATGTGCGTCGTTTACGTGGGGAAGGGATAGCAGTATACACTACTATGGGGAAAAGGCAAACAGGCAGAGGAACTCAGGCGCTCTGGCCAATTGTCTGTTGAGAAAACCTCGGGTCCTGGCATTCAAGTGGTTGTTACTTTGACGTGTACGGTATTACCGACCTAAACTTGTCACAGGCCAAGTGCACCTATTCATGATGAACAGTGTATCTTTGTGACAGTGTAGTTTCTTTCAGCAGGACATAACACTCTGCCACACTGCAAAGCATTTTCAGAAAAGGTTTGAGCACCATGACAAAGTGTTCAAGGTGTTGATTTGGTTCCAAATTCCTGAGATCTCAATCCAATTGAGCATCTATGGGATGTGCTAGTCTCATTCATGTAGACCCCACCTTGGTTAGGGTATTTGAAGACATCCAGAGACTTGCCTCAAAGTCACCTTAGCACCAAATGTTGTTGGACAACCAGGTTGTATGCATTTGGGTAGTTGTTTAGCTAAAAAGTGAGCATTCACTTCAGTTATACCCCTTTCGAACAGACAACCGGGTCATTGAATGGGTCTCCCATTGGACCCATTCAGATTGCACTTTGGTCCTAGCAAAGACCCATTGCCGCAGTGCTAATACACGGCTGCCAGTTATTTCCTTACAAGTCTCTACCGAATGGAGTCATTGACTTGCTACGTTATTGATTGTGGAAATTTTTACTAGTGTTGTTGTTTTTAGTCAAGTAGAGATCACAGTGCATAGGATTTGTTATAGCATTTCCTCAGCATTTCCAACGTACTGCAGAACAAAGTTTCTTTTCACACACCCTTTGTTTTGTGAGGGTGGTGGTTGAAAAAGGCTTTGGACGACAATTTTGTTTATTAAAGAGAAATGACGTTATCAATCCTAAACCAATTCAGTTTTTTGACCAATACGAGGGTAGAGAAGTGCTTTCAGAGTAGCCCTTTTCAACCCTTTCCAAAGTTGACCCAGGTTCTGACCCCATCGTGGACCCGAGTTGACCCTTTCACACTAATAGTCAATGTTGGTCCGGTGTAAAAGGAGTATTAGGTTGTATGAACTCTGGAGCAGATGTCTTTCAAGGACCAATCTATGTTTGGCTGCATTCATCCAACTTCCGTTTTGATGGGACTTTCCATCCCTCCTTTCGAGAAGCACTCTCAATAAAAATGAGAACCTCATTGTATAATGGTTATTACTATCTATCTAGTTATCCCAATGGTATCAAATTTGTATTTAAAAAACAGCTTAGGTTTGTAATTTAATTCGACACCAGTGATTTGTTTCAAACATTAAGTACCATAAAGTCAATTTTGACAGGTTTCACCATCTATACGGGATCATGCTTGCTTAGTTTGCGGAAACAAATAGAAATAACAAAGGTCTGTCTCTCTGTGAAGGTATAAACATAATCTGCTGTCAGATGGGTTTATGGTAAAGGGACCTTAACTTCACTGAGGAAATACAATTGCCAAATAGCATTTTATCATATTTACTTAAAATAGAAATATTACAACAAATTCTTTACTAGATAAAGTATTTAACAAATTATACAAAAACAGTAATAAAACATTTGGGAACACATTTATATATTCATACAAATTAAATAGGCTACATTTGGAAAATGGCTGACTTTCTTCCCTGTTGTGAGCCATGGTCAAAGAAAAACACGACATATTGCATTGCACAAACATTAATTTGAGAATCTATTATTTTAAGATCCCTGTTCTGCTTTCATTTATGAATTCCAACAGTAATCTAATCCATACAAGGCTGGCTGCTCAACACGCCTCTCTTTCTTATGTGGGCCATGCAAATGGGAGAGTGTAAATTTGAGCCCATGTGAATGCATGGCACGGTGAAACCAAACTCGCTAGCGACGTAGTTTTCCGCTACGTCCAATCACATGCGTACATTTTAGATTAAGGTGGGATTTCACACGCTGTACGGTTAGGTAGATTCCATGTAAGTGTTTGCGTCTGTGACACCGCACAAGACTTCCAAATGTGCAGGAATCAGAATGATGTTTTACTTTTGCATGTAATATATTTGGTCCTATAGCTTTCACAGTTCAGAATGGGTAGTCATTGTAGAGAAGTAATCACTATTCAGTTGGGCCACTATTCAAACTTTGTTGGCACACATTGGTGGAACCTACAAGTAAGTACAATTGTATAGCTAGCTAGCTAATGCTACTTTTAGTTTGAACTAAGTAGTCTGCGTTACTGACAAGTTTAGTTGTAGGCTTCGTACTTGCGAGAGAGTGACTGGTTTATACTGTAAATAAAGAGTTCCCTGGATAATAATGATGCATAGGTATAACCAAAATACCTAAAAGATGTATTTGCATGAACATCCTGCTTTGGTCCATGTCGGTGTTTAACCGTGGTAATTTATTAATATTTGACGATATATACCTGAAAACACCCAATTCTTACGAATAATAATAACAACAACAATTCATGTTATTTCGTTATTAGCACGTTTATCAGGACTCAAAGCGCTTTATACAAATTGGTCGTCAATAAACTACACAGAATGAACCGACACAGCTGTCAAACACAACAGTCTGAGCGATACCTCTGCAGCCAATTTGCGCCAGACTTGCTCAGCCAACATATTGCGACAGTATGGCTCACAAACATAGCACACACTGTCCGACTGCAAGTGAATTGGCCGTGACTGGTCTGGGCTGAATTTACTTTATGATTTCCCCCCAAAATTAAGTGTGAAACATTGACAGCCTGTATTCTGAGAAACCACATACATACTTCAAATTAAATTCAGGGGATTTTCCCCAGAGCAACTTATCTTAGGGTTAAGTGCTTTGCTTATTACAACATGCCCCCACTTTTCGTTAAAACATCAAAACTTAGGGTTTTATATGACTGTTGGGGTCACACACTTTTCTTGACGTGTCCCTCTTTGTTTTAAGGATGCCAATTTTTCTTATGACCCAGACTCTCCTCAAGGGGAGCTACAGAATGACATTCTCTTCAGGGAGGGACAGACCCCCGGGGGTCATGTCACCTACACACCCCGTCTCATCGCCATGGACCTTAAAGGTAACACACCTCAAGCACAAACGCTTTTTTTCCATGTCCCCTTTGTTAGCTTCAATCTCTTTGCCTGTGTTTTCCAGTTCACCATTAATCCTTTCTCTCTTGGGTCTTGCCAGGCAGCCTTCAGACTCTGCGCCAGGAGGGATGTCTGTATGACAGCAACCAAGAGACCACCAATGTCATGTGGTAGGTTTGTATTGGATGTACATTCTACTATTTTCGTACAAGCGAGACAAACTGTCTTACTGTATTTTACACTTTGTTGTTGTAGGGAAGGTAACGTAATGATGCATAAAGAAAGTCCCACAACAAAAAACTCCTTTCTCCAAGACCTTGACACACTAGACGTAAGTGTTTTTCATGCTTACATTGCAGTAACGTCATGTTATCCTCTCACCAGAGGTATGTTATCTCAGGTTTTAAACCACTCTAGCAATCCACATGGTATGGGCTGGTGGGTTTGGACATTGCACTACTGAACACGAAGACATTGTAAGAGTTGAAAGGGATCTTATACATGCAAGCAGTAGTGTAATGTGTTGATGCATGTATAAACCTTATTACATTCACATATTTCTTTCTTGTTGTGGTTAATATTATAATATTCTGGGGACCTTGAGATAAAGGACTATACCATATGTAGCTCAAGCTGAAGGTATGCATGTAAGATTGCCTTGATATTGAATATCTCTGTTATAAAATTATTTATGTTGTTTTGTTATGACTTGTTTTCGTTTTGCTCAGACGGGCAAGATACTGGCAGAGACGGATTTCAACACTGCTTCTGTGCCTCAATGCTCAAGTAAAGAGACAGATTTTGTTCCTCGGGTTTCCACATGCCAATTCATTGATATGCGATTTAATGCAGTCTCTCATTGTGTAGCAGCATTGAAGTGGGCACTTAATGCGTGAAAAAGACTTGATAGGGTTTGATAATAAAATCTGTCCATGTTCACCGTAGGCTCAGTGTCTATAGAGTCTGTGAATAGTCGCTTGGAGCAATCTATGAAGGCCTACAGGCTGGAGGGCAGCGTACGAGTCTGGTCTGATTTCCTGAGAATCCACCTGCACCCACGGACCATCTCTGTTATTCACCAATACAACCACGACGGGTAAGAAAGTGCATTTCGAGACATTTAACAAAGTAATCCTTAGAGCAAATTTTAAACACAAACATACTGGGGTATGTGCCGAGGCTGACAGAAGTGACTGTATTTAGACCTCTGCACCAGATTTAAAATTTAATAAACTCATTTTATTACACACCATGACCCATTGTGCCTGTTGCAGAGGGCTTATTCACGTTTTGAATTATTTTAGTAAATTTGTTAAAACCTAAAATCTCTAAAGAGCCGTTGGAAGAAGTCATGGGTCTGTATGGTTGTGTGTTGGCAGGGAGACTCAGCGCCTGGAGGCCTTTGGCCAGGGGGAGATGCTGCTGCAGGGCTCAGTGCTGGACGACCTGGAAGATAAGCTGCATTTCTTCTCAGAGGAGTGTGACTACCTTCAGGTCACTGTTCTTATGTCATAATCAAACCTTGATTCAGTAGGAAAGTTTAATATGTCTTTATGGTCTTTTAAGCTGATGGCACACAGCATCTTATCATGCATAGTTATTAAGATAGAGAAATCACAGCCTGATGATATTACCTGCAACACATAATGTGTACACAATGGTTACTTTACTCTATGTGCGGAATTCCATGTTCTGGTACCACAATCATCTTAAGCTGTTGATCAGCTGTCATCTACTTTTAATGTTTACTTTCAATCTCATGCTTTATTTTCTAGGGATTCCAGGTGCTGTGTGACCTGGCCGACGGCTTCTCTGGTCTAGGTTCAAAGGTCACAGAGATGCTCCGAGATGCTTATGGTGGGCGGGGCATTCTAACGTGGGGACTGGCGCCTGTCAGTCACCCAGAACCAGTGAGTGACTTAATTCATGCCCCAAAAGATGTAAGTCATTTTGACATGAATTAAAGTCTGGTTGTTGCCTTTCTTTGATCAGACGCCAATGAAGGACCTCTACCACTTGTTGAACTACGCCCTTGGAACAGTCCACCTTGCCCAGCACAGCTCTTTCCTTTGCCCACTGACCTTGAGAAGTGGGATGGGTCGAAGGCCCCCGTCTCCAGTGGCCTTTCCCCACCTTAACTATGATGTAAGCAACCATCTAAATGCATTTCCTTACCTGAACTATGACGTCAGATATGCTCTAAATGCATTTCCCTACCTCCACTATGATGTAAGCTGCCATCTAAATGCATCTCCATACCCCAACTTTGTTGTAAATTATTCTCTAAATGCATTTCCCTACATCAACTATGATGTAAGCTGCATTCTAAACTCATCTCCATACCCCATCTATGTTGTAAATTATTCTCTAAATGCATTTCCCTTCCTCAACTATGATGTAAGATGCCCTCTACGTGAACTTCCCCCACCTCTGTTCTCCTCAGTGATCTCCATACTGTGGAACACTTGTTCACTCAATTTGTTTTGTTCACGCACAATATGACACTTTCTCTTTCTTGTTGTGTTTTCTCTCTCGCAGCCCACACTGTGGTACCACTCCAGCTCTATCCTGGCTCTGGCTCTGGACTCCCTAACTGTGCCCTATCGACTGAGAAACAATAGCATTCCCATGGGGCAGATGGCAGATGCCCTCGCTGTATCCGGACGAAAAGTGAGTTCCACCGAATAAATACAAATAATAAGGAAGATTTGTAACTCTCATCAGAAAGAAGCCATCTTTCAGATAAACACAATAGGTGCCATTCAAAGCATTTCTATACAACCTTCCCCTTTGCTCAGAAATAGTAGAACACCTCTCTTCTCCGAATAAACTTGATTTGAAATGCACACAAGTCCAATTAAGACTCAGCATCACATCTAGAATCACTTTTTCTAAGACTGCAGTTCTCTAAATAATAGTCCTCGTTGCACGTGCTCACACATCTTTACAAAAGTTCATATTGACAAGTTGATGAGTGCCTCTGACCTTTTACACGTTTTGTGGTTTGTGACCTGCAGGTGGTGGCTGCCTATGGTGCTGTGCCTTTTCCTATGACGCATGGCAGCTCTCTTCATGAGGCCCTGAGGAACAGTGCCGAGGCTTTGCCATGGAGGCCCCTCTCCGCTTGCCCAGAGCCCACGGACGGCCGCTGTTACGGTCAATCTGTAACGCTCAAAGGCGTAGCAGGACAGGGCCTGATAAGGTGAGTTTTTCCAACTATTTTGGGCACTCGTGGGACTTGGGCTTTACAAGCTGTAAATACATAGCCAGTTTAATTTCAGCCTCTTTGAATGTTTTGAAAAGCGTTTTATAAATATAATGTTTTATTATTATTAATGGTGTTACTCAGTTTTCTTGATACACATTTTACGGTGGCCACAAATGTTAAGTGAAAGAGTAATATAGCCTCAAGTGACTGTATCTTTTGTATTGGAAATAACCTTAACATGGCAGTTCACAAATCACCAGAGGCCAGAAAAATGTCTCAACTTGTCATTTAGGACGCATGTAGACTGGACACCATTCAAAACTGAGCAGCGTGTTTGTCATTGCTGCTCTGTTGTATCCACCCTAGTCCCCTGATTCCAGACCCCAAAGCCCCGTCTTTCATGCACAGCCCTCCCAGTGCCCAAGACATTCTGGCTTCCTACCTGGAGTCCCACTATCCTGCCACACCGATGTAAGAGTTCCAGTCAAACATCATGCACATGCATACTTAGGAGTTTCACAGGTTTTTCTATTGTATTTGCACAATGACTACGATTAAATAAATGAATTGGATATGGGGGCTAGTGATGTATGAGATGTTTAGTCCACTGCCTCTTTCCTCTGACAGGGCGTTGCAGCTTGTGTCCAGCCCCAGTAAGCTGACTCCACCTTTCCCTCAAATATTCCACCGCTCCCTGGGTCCACAGGGCTTCCTGCAGAGCCAGGCCCCTCCCCCTGGCTGTAAGTATCACAATACCAAACATACTGCAACAACTACAGTGACCCAAACAAGATCTCAGATCCTACTTGTGCATAGGACAGCATTCTCCTAGAAAATGCTTTTGAGATTTGTCTACAAAAAAAGTGTATTATCCACAACCTTGACATCTAAAACATGCTTTTAAGGGAGTGCTTAGCTTGTAAAGAGGGGCACCACCACCAGCTTAGGCCACTGAAAGCGAGGTGATCAGAGTAGATAAAACATTCTGCTCCCTGGGTCTTTAAGTTTGTCCATAGAGGGTAACCCACATTGGAGATGTCATCTTCCGTTGTGTGATTGTGTTCTAGCCGTGGTGTCCTCCCTCCCCGTGCTGACCTCCCTGCAGTCCTCCCCTGCCCTGGGCCCCTGGCTGGCGGAGATGCTACATGTAGCCACGGCCCTAGAGCCTCGCCGTCTGGCCCCCACCTACCTTTCTCACGGCCCTGAGCTGGCGGATTTCCAGGAGTCCCTGGAGGCTTTGCGCGGTCTGGCGCGCTGTTACCAAGACAACAACGGCGGAGGGGGCTCATCCTCCGAGGACGACGATGATGACTAATGTTTGTCAGAGTCAGGTGGTGAATCAGTCGTGGACTGAATAGACTGGGACAATGGTCAGGTCATTGGTGTTGCGCACTTGCAGAACGCTTGTTACAGATAAAGATATTGGGAGGATCAGTGTGTTTTAAATGGTATGGGAACAATGTATCAGTGTTTGATAAAAGGGAGACAAAATAGCCAAACCATTTGCACTTTCCCACATAGTTTCTTATCATGAGCAACAGCATAGCTAAACAGCACAGAATCCAATGAACACATCTGCAGCACATGAATTTTAATAGGCTTGTACATTCAACATAGTAATGTATATTACATGGGGAAATTACAACTTGCGGCGAGAATAGTTAAGACTACCACAACGAGACACAATTTCACTGTTTTTGGTTCCCTTGCACTGTTGTTTGGAGAGGACGAGCAGCTGGCCATACTGTAAATCTTAAGGTAATTTAGCCTAGAGAGGATAAGTGATTAAACTTTATCTAAAGGTCCTTTACATGTGATAAATACTGTAAGTCTAAAGGTTTTTTATAGTGTAAATAGCCCTATGAAAATATAATTTGCTTGTTCTGTATCCATGCATACAAGAGTGCCTTTTCCTTTGAGATTTTCAATTTGTGTTTGTCAAGCAATGTGACCCCCAACAATAACAGCGATGATTATGGGAGTAGGGGCTCGTTAAACTGGCCCTACCACTTGTAACCAGCTCTGAATAAAGGTCTGTGACGACTTCCGGACTAATGTTCCACATGAAAAACGTTCGTTGTTTTTCTGTAGGTAACATAGCTATTTAGAAAAGCAAAATATTTTATGTTCCAGCAATTAGTAATAGAATGCCACCAAAAAAGACTAGGGGGAGATTGCATTACATTTCTCATGCTGGAGTTATAGATTCCAAAAAAAGCAAAGGATACCCTACAAGTGGATGATCAGACAGACCGTGTTTGTGGATCAAACAGAAACTAAGGAAAGGACTACTAGAAGCAGCACTTTGTAACCCACAGCACTGGCACATGACACCTTATGCTCTCTCTGTAACATAACACTGGAAAAGAAAAGGGTCAGTGAAGGCAAAAAAAAAAAAGCAAACTAAAAAATGGTTTTAGAAAGAAAGCAGAAGTGTGAATTTGTATTCCTCTAATATGTGCTGAATTTCTCAGCTTTAGGTAATAATAGATTAATATTCATGTAAATTCATATGGGATGTATACTGATCCAAACACGTTCCTGTAATATCAAATGTATGCAAGAGCAATAGTCGAAGATCAACCCCAATGAGTAAATATGTGTGACCTAAATGAGCACGAGAAAGAGACGTACACTGACTGTCCTGTTTAGCAAAGAGAGACGAACACCACCCTTCTGTGTGCTCACTCAGAAGTTGTTGAGCTCTGCTAAAGTCTGGTCCAGGCTTGCAGTTAAGTCCAAGTTCTCCTTCTTGGCAGTTACCAGCATATCTGCGGGGTGCAAATGCGCAAAGACTGACTTTAGACCTGGCATGGTTGGCCGGTCCTAGTCCATACATGTATTTCAGTGAACTGTGTAACGATGGCTTCACATAAATTCTGAAACAGTTTAGGTAGTTTCTGCTACTATTACAATTCAGCATAATACAGTTCCATTGTAGAAGACCAGAGACAGTGGAGACATGTACAACCTTTCCCCCATTTGCAGACAATTTATAGAGAACCAATACCAAGCACATTACAGAAGACAAAGAAAATACAAACAGAAGGAGATTTACAAAAAGTTAACAAAGGTTTAAGCACAATACAATCCATAAAGGACAACTGATTTCAGCCATAAAGGAGATAGAGGGAAAGAGTAGGTCAGAAAAGGGAAACATAGGGAAGAAAGAAACTATAATTTTACTGAAGGAACAAGGGGGACAGAGGCCAGCAAAATAAAGAAACAAGGAAAAGGTGAGGTGGCAGCAGAGATGCGTGCGAAGGGCTTGGGAGTCTTGAAAACACCAGTTGAGAAACTGAACTTCCAGATATTCATCTGAAAAATTGATTGAAAAAAAGCAGTGACTAAGTTGACAGAACTAAGATTTTTGATTCGACAGGCGATGTCTGACATGCGTGTTAGAACTGACAGCGAGTTTTCTAAATGTCTGTTCTAAATGTTGTCTTCGTTTGCTAGTATTTTGTCTACTTGCAGGTGTTTTCTGAAGTTGCGGTGCGTTGGCCTCTCAGGGTCACCGTACCAGTAGACTTCAAAACACCGCCAGATTACTTTGACAGCCAAGCAAACTTCCTAACACCGTTAGATTACTTTGACAGCCAAGCAAACTTCCTAACACCGTCAGATTACTTTGACAGCAAAGCAAACTTCCTTACACTGTTAGATTACTTTGACAAGCCAAGCAAACTTCCTAACACCGTTAGATTACTTTGACAGTCCAGTAGACTACAAAACACTGATATCAATCATTTTGAGTCAAGTACAAAACAGTGTATTGGATTAGGTTGCGTCCTCAAAGTTTACACACTAATTATGGGGAAACCAAAGTTGCCCATTTTTTTTTATAAATACAGAAATAAATAATTAATTCAAAAATCTATAAAATGCAATGGATTGTATTTTCATTTGTATGAATTTCCCTGTTTATTTGGTTTCTTATTTACATTTCTTTATTGCTTCTTGCATGTCTTTTTCATTTGCTTTGCATTTACCCCCTGTGAATTTACAATTTACTTTTCTACATCTGTGTTATTTTCTTTATATATTTCTTTAGAAGTTGCTGTTAACATTTGCTTTTGGTACTTTCTTTTAATTTTCTGCATACATATCTCCGTTATTGTGCAAATGATGGGGCTGTCATTTAAAATGTGGCACACGGTCAACTATTTCGCGATTGGTTCATCAACATCAGTACTTTTTAAAGTTTTGAAACAGTCTTATCTTCCGAATTTTGTTAAGTAAATGTTCATGAATAAAAACAAATTAATGAATAAAAAATAAAAGGGTGCACTCGTTGTTTAGCCTGTCTAGCCAGTAGCCATAGCGCCTTTTCCCAGTTTGATTGCTAAGACTGACAGTGAATGCACCGCCAACTCATTTGCCTAATAAAGAAGAAATGCAAACGGTAAAGAAAATGGCAAAACAAAATGTAAAAAGCTGCTTCTGAATTTTTTTTGAAGTGAAGTAGTTAATTGTAAGTATATATGGGGAAATGCAGACAAATGTAAAAGGACATGTAAAAATCAACAAAGAAATGTAAATAAGAAAACAAATGATAGGGGCTGTTGTATAAAGGAAAATACAATCCATGGCATTATATTTATTTTTTAGTCATTTTTATACGTGTGTATTTAGTTTTGATTTTGGCAGCTTTGGTCAGTAACTAACAACTGTCAAACAGTTACTAAATAATTTCAAACCACAACAGTCTTATTTTAGTTACGTGTATCATGCTCATCAAATGGTATTCAAACTATTCAGGTTTTTGAGTCAGATGCGTTCGACACAGCATAAAAACAATTTACATGGAAGTCATGTCATTGAGGGCGTGGTCCAGTTCCTCACTAATGGCCTTGTACTTGAGTTTCTGGGCATACAACTCGTCTGTAGAAACGGCCACAGAAATACGGGAAATAAAAAAGAATATAGTTGTGCAAAAGAGGACGTAAAAAGAATGCATAAGAAAACAGAAAATAAGAGAAGAAAATAGGAAAATGTAGATTACCTATTGTAGGACTAAATAATGGCCAGTCCATATGTTCAATCAAGAGCTTACCTTCCAAGTCATCAATGGTCTTCTCAAGTTTTGCCACGGACCTCTCTGCAAACTCAGCACGAGTCTCAGCCTGCAAAAAATAACATTTCCAGAACGCAAAAGCATATTTGTCACTGTTGCAGGAACAACTAAAAACTAACGTAGTCTTCCCAAAGAATAAACCACAGACATGGGGAAGTGTCTACCAGGCCACTCCAAAATGTCTTAAGTACCTTCTAATCAAGTTTGTTGATGTCAACTTTTATCCTCAAGTGCTTCAAGCAAGCTGATATTTTAATACAACTGGTGCCAATTAACTGTTATACTGATAATGCTGAAGCTTTTAGGGGTAATAAATGAAACAACAATGCATTTAAACAGCTTTTATAGGGTCAAGTCCAATTGTCTGGTCTACAAACCTTTCTGCAGATCTGCAAAATTGCGGACTTTTGTAAGAAATCTTTTTTAATTTATTTGTTAAGCTATGGTGTCTTGTGAACCGATACAGCTGCACATGATTCAATGTCCTTGATGCAATCTATAGTCACGTGTAACTTTATCAGGATTTACGATCATAATGATCTGTGTCGTAACTAAGGGAGTCCTAAAATTGTTGATCATTCCCATTTTTGCAATAATATGGCACTTAGGTTAGCATGTTCGCTTACCTCTTTTAACTTGTCGGTCAGGACCTTGATCTCTTCCTCATACTTATCCTCTTTCTGAGAATACTGTGGAAAGAGAGCAAGAATGTAAACAGATGAACCCTCAAAGATTCAACCTATGCAAATGAGCCTCATTGCAAAAACAGTCAAACTCCCAAAGATTGGCACTGGATGACACACACAAATAGCGACCTAAGCGTTTTCTGTTGTTGGTAACTGAGAGCATTTATATGGGGTGCCGCACCGAGTCCAAGTCACCAATAGTTGAGTCCGAGTCAAACCATAAGTCCTTAAGGTCTAAATGAGAGTCCCATCATTCCATGTATGCCGATGGAAGTTATCACTCTTGTCATAGATGTGTTATGCAACCGCATAGTAATAGTCAATACTTTGGTATTGGTTCTTTAAAATGTACACATTTGACTCTTATAAGGATACACAATGACTGACAAAATACTACCAACCAAAAAACCCCCCCAAAAAAGACAGAATATGCCAAGAAAAATCAAGAATGCTGAAAATGTACTAATGCATAAATGCCCAACCAAACAAGTCCAGTTAAGTGTACTGGATCATCACATATAAAGGCATTTACTTTTCTACATAAAAAGATGGCTCCCATTGCTCTCTGGAGGAGCATGCCATTGAAAGAACATGCTGGTCCAAAAAGCCTCCCTCACCTTCTCAGCCTGGGCCTCCAGGGACTTAAGGTTATTGGTGACGTTTTTCAGCTCCTCCTCAAGCTCAGCACATTTACTGGAGTTAGGAAGGGAGCCACATTTTGAGGGATGTTCAGGAGAAAAGGAGAAAGGAGAAGGATGACAAGGACAGTGGGCGTTGAGACAACAGAGAAGAAAAGTCACAGAGCTGTGAGAAAGTAGCCGAGTTAAGGATATAATCAAAAGGTGCGTAAATATCGAGGGTTTATTATTCAGTTTCTCAACCACTACCACAGTTCAGAAAGAGCAGGATTATTAAATAAATTGAAAATGCAAAACATGGTTTCCCATCACCATGTAAATACTGAGGATGGGCCAGATTCAATTAATGTAAAATATCAACAATATGGGTTAGGAAAAACACATTCGATGAGCCAATTTTTTTTCTCCAAGTAATCTAAAAATAGTGACACGCTATATCAGTGATTCATTGGCCGATTATAAAATTTTTCCAAAAGGGGAGAACAGAAATCCAGTAATTGGCTAACCATAGAATCCCCTACTTTACAACCATTTTAAGGTTTTGAGAGAAAAACTCTCTGGTTGTGGGTTTGTGTAAAGGCTTTAGCATTGTATAGGCTCGTACCCAGTTAGGATGTGCTTAAACTAGTTTGCAACGTGGCTTTCATCAGTGAACCTTGTAGTTGGAATTCTGAGCTATGTAACTGATTTGAAATGTGTCATGTTCATGGGCTATTACAGTACATGGGTGCATATGCATTGAGTGTGTTGGATTGCAATCGCATAGTAAGATGTTACAAGCCTACTGCATCGGCCAAACTGCTGGCCCTGAAGATGTATGCCTATTATAAACAAGAGAGGAGCACAGTTCACTAGAATCGAGACGGAGCAACACAGCCCTTGTCCTGCAGGTAGATCACTCTGGGAGGAGGTTGAGATCCTTCCTTTTTTGCCTCTCCGTTTTGTAGATGTGTACACAGGCCAATGTTTAATGTATGATAACTTGTATAGCAATCAGTTTGCTGAGTGGGTCCTATAGAATATTTAGCGGGGGTGTTTGGGCGCGGCTCACTTTAGGTAACCTGAGGGCAAAGTTCTGAAAGTTCGGTTCAAAGTGACTCATACACGTGGTGGCTCACGGATCATTTTGGGTTGCACTGTGGTGTAGTTACAAATGAGTAACAGACGCTAAATCCTTTCTAGCTTGTGCGTAACCAACATTGAGCACTTTGGTTTCTAAATCAGATTGGACAGTCCTTGAGTAAAGTGTGGACTGTGGAGAAATTAGAAGTTTGCTAAAGCAAGCTATGAGTGCTAGGGATATTGGGAGTCCTGCTGTTAGAGGTTGCAGTTGATTAGAAGTTAACAGGAAAAGTCAAGGTGCAACTATGTGACAATATCAAACATTGGAGCAGCATTGGATAGAAATGGTTGTACGGACTTGTCAGGTGACGTTTTCAAAGCCATGGTGCAGATATTAGTAGTATTTAGAGAAACAACACCAACATGTTTTAATGTACGGTGAATAGAGAAAGGTGCTGGAAAAAGGAATGCATAGAGATAGAAAGACGACCAAAGGAAGGACCAAAAAGACAGAACCTTTCATGAGTACCAATGTAGTCCGAAGGCCAGAGTCTGTAAGCACCCTGGCTTGCACACATCCTGACATTTTCTTTTTCACCTCTCAAACTAGCCAAGACACATCTTTTTAAATCGTCAGCTAGCCAGCTCTCAGTAAAGCCTAAATCCTGGTCTGAGCTGGTCAGCCACTTGCACGCTCTAGCATACAGAAACACTCCCTTATGTTTAGGGGAGTCTAAAGCCATCAAAGAAAATCCCCTAAATTCCTTTCCAATGCATGTTCACTTGGCACTTTCTGACAAATGCACGCAGGCACACACACACAAATTCACCGGCAGACCCCCCCCCCCCCCCCTTGTACCTTGTTCTCAGAGGCCTGCAGAGACTTCAAAGATTGGTCAAAGCCTCTCAGTTCTTCATCCAGTGCCCTGGACTTGCTGGTAGTGCGGGGTGGGAGTTGGGATGGGGTTAGAGTCCCAGACATTCACCATGCCAAGCAGGGCAGCATAGCACAGGGTGAAATGGTGGGAAGGGGCATGCGTGGAAATGAGGTTGAATCCCAAATAAACATGCAAAAAAACACATGAGACATAGTGTTCATTAGAACCTATTGTTATGCAAACATGCTAGTTAGCTATCATTACGGTTGGAATTCTGGGAATAATGGGCCAGGGGCCTCAATTCAGGACAAGCATAGAATTTCTTGTCTGCCTGACATTTTGATGATTTGAAAATTACCATAATTATTTATCTGTATTTGATCAAGTTTATTCAATAGATTCCTTTGTGTGTTCTTTACAGTACAAAATTTAATAATATAAGATTTTTAACTAAATATTTGACTAATGCGAACAAATATTAAAATCTTCATATTCCATATCTGTCTTCTTTGTTAAACCAAGCCCATGACATGACTGAAATCCTGAGAATGGCAAGGATCCTGGTGAAACCTAAAGGACAGTGGACTAAACAAGAGAGTGTAGGGCTAGATTATCCAATCTTTGTAACAGAAGTTTAATAGGGATTTGTGCCTACTAAAACCATGCAGAGATTGCACAGTATGATCAAAGATCTATCACATTAAGCAGTTTGACCAGACTAATGTGCATCGACACGATTCCTTTAAACTGAAGGAAAATTGTGCCCAAACAACTCACCTAACAAAAGGTTGGTTTAAAAACAGGGAACTCCTTAGTAGCCAAGCCTGTAGAGTGTCCTTGTTACAGCAACAATAAATGAACAATGACAAACACTTACGCTTCAGCCAACTCTGCTCTCTCCTCTGTGCGCTCCAGATCTCCCTCAATGATCACCAGTTTACGAGCCACCTACACACACACACACACACACACACACACACACACACACACACACACACACACACACACACACACACACACACACACACACACACACACACACACAC